>JAOEHQ010015915.1:0-15353 GCA_025447715.1 Asclepias incarnata
GGGAGTTCAACAAAAGATCAATTGCCGCCATATCCAAACGCAGCTCGAATTTCTGATTCTCAATGCTACGCTCAGTACACTGCTTCTCTTAAATGTATATAATATATCTCTCTCTTTAATAATATTAATAAATAAATAAATAATAATTCATTTCTTATTTAGGGTTTAGGGTTTACTCATAATAATTTAGTTTAATAAAATTGTATATATAATATATCTATTATTAGGGTTTACTTTTTTTTTCATTTTGTGGATGATAAGTAGATGCCTTTATTTGAGTATGCTAAAAAATTTTATTTTTATTTTAGATTTAGGTTTAGATTTCTAAAAAAGGATCATTTTAGCCTTGTTATTTTGGAAAAATATAGAATTTTTATTATTCATAGTAGTTAGAGTAGGAATGAAGCAACTTTTAAATTGAGATTTTACTAGCTTAGTGCCCTGCCTCGTATAGTTTCGTTATCTTTTCTTTGAAGAGAGTAGTTCTATTTTTTCCTGGTGGTTGTGGGGCGGATAGGAGGGCCGGTTTTTGTGGATAAAAGCATTTGGGTTTTTGTGGTTTAGAAGTAGAACGAAACATAAAAGCATTTCATGGAACGATTGGTGTAATTTCAAACTTTTGTAAATTCTTGTATATTTGTACCGCCGGTTATTTGCCGGGGTGAGTGTGAATACAATAGTTACCTTTCAAAAAAAAAAGGAGGGCCTGTGGTGGCAGTAGTGGTGGTGGTGGTTTAAGAGATTGATGTTTCTGATTTGTATATGATTGGAGAAAAGAGCCGATGTGTTGGGAAAAGTGGCTACTACATTGTAACGCTTTTTAGGTCAGAGAAAAATAAAAAGGGTCAGGTGTTTCGAAATGAATGCAACTTTACCCATATATTTATTGTGTTTATTATACTACTTTAAAACTTGTTATTCTTTGTCTGGAACTTTTGATACGTGACACGGTTTTAATAACGGGGCAAGTGGCAACTGGCAACTTATATTGGTTTCACATCATAAAAAATATCGGATAGCTTATCAAGTCGATGTTGATAAAGTCACCAGATACATACATCTAAAGATAGTTCAAAGTTTAATACAAGTTTATTAAGTATGATAATATAGTTCTGATTAAATTAGATGCATTTTTTTCTTTATGAAAGGTGAATTTTGCCTGATCTTCGTGTCGCGATTCGACAGCGGGAGGTCTAGTATACGTTGTCTTAACCGGGTCCGTGCTAGAGAGCTCCCTCGAAGCAGAAATGCCTATTTCAAATACCCGATGGGGGGAAAACCCCCTACTAATCCGCCCGGAGGCACGACAATTAATAGGGGTAAACTCTGCCCCCTCAGACTTGAACCTGAGTCTCCCCAGATCTAAGCCCTCATGGAGGGACTTCCTTTATGAAAAATTGACCTAAGTGCGGATTGAACTTGGGACCTCTCAGTCACTAAAGGGATGTCAAGCCATTAGACCAACTCATCATTGATGACCGATTAATTAATAAGAAAAAATCTCAATAAACAAAAAAAAAGGACCAACTTAGTGTGTGATTTAATATATATTATTTGGCAAGTTTTAATTTGAATTTGTTAAGTTCAAGTCCGTATAGAAATATAGGAAACTAACATATTAAATTGAAGGGATTTGCTAATTAGTGTCCCCGGAGCATTAGTTAGTATGCATTCAATAAAGTCGGAGTTTCTTAAAATAGATATGTATTTATTTATGATTTAGTTTAAAATAGTAAGAATTAACTTTATTTAATTACTATTAAATGCACTTTTAATAAGCATTAATTACGTTTATTGATATTTTAAGAAACTCGAAGTTTATTAAATACTCACTAACTGATGCCCTGGGGGCATTAGTTAGCAAATCCCATTTTACTATTGACTTTTTCACTCTTTTTATTTTCTGATTATAATTATAACTAGGGAGTTCAAGCCCGCGTTGCGAGGCCACAATAATTGTGATTGTGCGTTGTTACGGGTATCTATCTTCGTTTTGAAGCACAATACCACAAACACAGTTTCCCAAAAAACACAAATAATTTTTAATTTTTTTTTTTAAATTTAAAAATCCAAAAATTTAAAAGAAAACTAACAAAGCTAAACAAATTTTTTTAAAAAAAATAACAAAGTTAAACAAATTTTTTATTAAAAAAGTAACAAAGTCACGAAGAGAAAAAAGAAAGAAACCAAAAGGGAAAAAAAATACAAAAAAAAAAAATTTGCAAAACCAAAAAGCGGGAAAAAAATTTATTAAGAAAAATTGTTTGAAGAAAAACAAATAAATCTAATTAATTATATAAACCAAAAGTCTATATAACAATTTAACCAAACATAAAAGTGTGGGATTATGTATGTAAATTATAGAGGGGGCAAAATGAAACTTTGGGATTCCAAAAACCAAAAAAGAAAATACAGGGTTATGTATGTAAATTTAAAGGGGACAAAAGGAAACTTTAAAATTTAAAAAAAAAAAAAAAAGAGGTTAAGAAGGGTCTTGCGGGATTTGAACCCGTGTCCCCCCCTATCAAGGGACAAAGCATAGACCATCTCATATAACATTAATTTTGGTTAAATTTTAGTATGTTAAATATATATATATATATATATATATCTTAAAAGTTCATGTAAAGACAAAATAACTACTATTCACATGGGTTTCCTTTAATATAGTATATAATATAATTATAATTATATTACAATTGTATTATAACTGAAATGTTAGTTTTAGTTAGCTATTTAATTTTACTATTTGTGGCTTTTATTTTTCCAAATAGTATTAGGTTTATCTTGAACAGTATGTAATTTAGTTAAACAAAATTAATGCACACTTAATCTGATCTTAATAATGCCTAGTCATTATTACTATACAATTATTTAGTAGACATAAAGTGTGAAAGTTCTTCATTTTAATACACCTTAAAGTAATAAGTGTTTATGGTTAACATTATTAGACTTATGAATTATCCTTTTTTATAAGTTTTTATTTAAAGTCAAGCTATCCCCAACTTGTAAATCTATTGGGCTTATCTACCAATATATTAAAATAAGATCGACATAATATATGATAGACAAGTGACGTTTTATTTGAACGACAGGTACGTGTACATTTTAATATATAATCAAGAATCCTAATTTTTAGATACCATAAATAATTAAAATTTTTAATTAATATATATCTATACTCCTTAATAAAAGGGGAACCCCTCCCACTTTTCTCAAAAAAGCCTCTAGATCTTCCTATCTTACCCCTCACTTCTATTCACTAATTTAAACATCTCCACCTAATATACCTATAATACCCTTAATGAAATTATTTACAATATAGATCCTTCAACCCTTAAAATAACTACATTACCCCTTCTACATCAATTACTTTTATATTCACCATCATACCACCGCCGCCGCCCCCACTACCCGTCGCCGATGCCGCCGCCTCGCACCGCCACCGCCACCCTTCGCCGCCACCACCACACTGCCACTACCACCATAGCCGCCGCATCGCGCGAGCATACGTCTAGTATATATATATAGAGATACTGAGATCTAATGGTAGGAAACTGATAATGAAACATTTATCCATTTTAATTGTGGCTATATTAGGCCCCTCCCAACCCAGAATTCACATTCTCAAATTCTCATTGCCATATCAGCACCACATCATCCCTTACTCCCAGAATTTACCCCCTAACAACCATACCACCATTCTCCCCACATTCTCAAATTCTCACTGCCACGTCATCTACTCATACACCATCTATTTATATATATATATATATTAAAAAAATGTTGATGTGAGAAAGCAGTTCAAGAAAGCACGTTCTCCCCAGAATTTGTTTTCCAGAATGCGGCCAGAACGCGCCCCGTGACAGCGGTGTTCTGGCCAGAAAGTGAGAAAGTGAGGGTGAGAACGCGCCCCGTGACATCCGTGTTCTCAGAAAGTGAGAAAGTGAGGATGAGAAAGTGAGAAAGCGTACCGTTGGGAGTGGTCTTACATAATTTGTGGGACATATTATTAAAAGATTACACTTTTCATCATTTCCGTTATCTCTAAAAATTATTGTTTGCTTATAATTATAAACCTAAAAGTCGCAATTTCTTTAATATCCTTGTGATATAAATATGGAGCTGGTATAAATAAATGGAGTTGATATTGGTACCATTTTTTTTATATTTTTACCACAATATATAAATACCATAACATACTGTACAACTATTTAATATACAGTTGTGATAAATTAATAAAAAAGAGTGGTATCAATATCAATTCCCTATATAGATTGCTTATAATGTAATTTGGATGGCAACATAATGTCATATTGTAAAAACGTGCAAAACCAAGCTTGTTCTCAATTTGATGGATCAAAATATAAACTAACAATGAAAGGAAACCAAATTGGCTAGTCGATTAAGGCCAAACTTTACTTGAAATAGTTAGTAATATTCTTGTACATCCGGATCTTATTTGTGCTTAGATATATATAGAAGTAACGTAGTCGATGTTAATGTTGATATTGTTGTTTCTATCGATTGTTGATCCCATTTGAACCACGTAATCATTTTGGTAGCCTTCGGATAACCGGTTACATAAGTGTCTTTACAAAATTTTAGAATGGGAAGTGATAAACACACTGTATAGATGAATACATCACAAGTATATCGCTTCCCTTACATAATGTGTTATAAACAAAATACATGCTACTGATTGGAAAAAAAATTGTAACCTTGGCATATACCGAACTTTGTTGTGTTTGTCTTTGTCCATTGGTAAAATGACATAAAAACGGCCTGCATTCTTTTAAGTCAATAAAAACGACAATATAGAGATATGTGTAGGACGAACTCTAAACCACCTTTAAGGTGGTCTGGTGGTTAACATCTTGAACCTCTTTACAAGAGGTTTTGGGTTTGAATCCTGCTAGGTACAATCTTGGAGGTGGCAATGGAAAGATTCAGAAACGGTCATGTGATACCTTGGATAGGCCGCGTACACCCGAGTCAAAAAGACTAGGCAACCCCAAGTAACCTGAATATGGAAAAACTTCATCTGTTTATGTTATAGACTTTAGGCTAGACCGGAACTAGGGGTTTTTTTATGGATCGGATTTCTTATATCAACTAAAGCTGGTTTAACATAAGGCCAAGCTAGCAATGTAGGTGAAAACAATGGTCAAGAATAAGGCCAAACAGTAGTCAAGAAAATATGTGTTGACAAACACATGAATAGAAGCAGAAAATTACACACATTCTATAATTTTATAAACAAGTTCCATCCTCGTGATACTTTACATCCATCAATTCATTTGAAACTGTAAGATCAACATCAAACTTTATACAAAAGAACGGAAGCAATACACACTTATAAGATGAAGGCAAAGGTTAGTAAAGAAAGTAAATGCAGAAGGTGCTTTCAAGGACTGGCAAGATTTCTCAAGAAAGTCAAAGATTTTTATGTCAAAAGCATGACGGAATTGGCTAACCAAATAGAGTCTGGGTGTGGTCCAACAGCAGTCAACGTCTCCACTTTGCCCATGAGCTTTAGTACGAACTCAAGAAGATTGAGTAGTAGTGACCAAGATCTGGCAAACCTGATGAGAATTGCTTCGCAGAGGGGTTTGGCTAAAAAAGTTGAGACTGAGTTTTTAAGTCAACAATGTGCAACACCGGGTGGTGGTCAGATGAATGTTGTGCCACATAGTCGAAGTCTGGGTATGGGAAGGATTGATGAAGATAAGGTTTGTGATTTTGATGGAATTGATGGTTTCAACCTCAAGTCTGTAAATTTTTCGAGAAGCAGAAGCCATATTGTTTCAACAAGAAGTAATGGGGTGTCTTAGATAGAGAAGGCAATTTCGATCCATATGCTCATGTATGGGCTGAATGGCTGATATGGGTTATGTTATTAACTTTAACGAAACAACTAGTAAAATACTGACAAATTATAGTAGAAGTTAACTAAAATAGAAATGGTCAAACGGGTAAGCAGGTCAATAGTCATCCAGCTCATATTTTAAATGCAAGCAACCTTCAAATTATTTTGATCAAAAAGTTAAATCATTATTATAACTATATACATTTTGTATCACACAAACTAGTCAAGATTTTGACAGTAAGCGTTTTGGGCCAACCAACCTGAACCATCTGGAACAAATACCCATTTTTTATCCAACATGCCCATTACATCACCTCTAGTTTTAGAGACAACAGACAGAGTGACAGACATGGATTCTAGTCACAGAAACATCCATGGTCTGTGAAAAGCCGTTGAGGCTCAGTGAACCTGGAAAGCTGTATATTCCCCTTCTATTAACTCTAGTTTTTCTTATACGCAACATCAAATTGGATTTGTTTGATCTACTTTTTTGCAACTGTTTAGTATATATTGAGGTTAAAGTATTTGTGTATCATTGAAGTTTGACCCATTCATCACTTTCCTCTAACCTTGAAGTTATTCTGGGTTCCCATTTTCATTGAAAGTTAAAATAAGGTCTAGAAACAACTACTTTTTTTCATCATCTGAAACGCTAAAGAGAGATATTAAACTGAAAAAATGAAACACCAAAATTAACATAACTTGCTGCCATTATTTAACTCTATATTGAAGGCACGAACAAAATATCGTTTATACAAAAAAATTATGGTTAAAGATATGTTCTTTTAGTGAACCTGCATACAAACAAAAGCAGAACAGAACACAATATGGATATTAGAATATACTTACAAAAATAGATGGATTACACATGGAAGGAATCTACAATAGCTTTCAAAGTGTTTTGGGATGATGGCCACTGTTTATCGCTTGCACTAGCAACAAATAAGATTACGGTGTTTCCTTTTGCTGTAGCCTTAGCAATGTTGTGTGAACCAGTCAATGCAAAGGGAGTCTCCAGAAGATACCGGTAGTACTGCAAGTGAAAGTCGCACATGAAGATCTCGAGTGATAGTTAAACAAAACAATCACAACATATGTAAAAAAAAAAAAAACTTGAATGAAAAAAAAATGATCAAGTGATGAGTAATAAGTTCATACTGTTTGATCTCCGATTTTTTCAATTGATGTTTCAAGTAGTTCCTCATCCAAGTCAAGAGTATTTCCAGTAACAAAAGGGCCAAGGGAAGCGATAACTTTCTCTGGGCTCCCAATATCTTCAATAGTGGCATTAGGTTTGTTGGTCAAACGTATCAAAGGAGAAGCCACTACTTGAACTTTTCCCTGCTTTTCATCTTCAAATTTTACTTCTATCCAAGGCTCTGCACATTTGGGTTGGCAGTAGTTCCCAGATAGTATGTTAGCAATACGTAACTGTTTCCAAGTTGGTGGAAGGACAAACTGGTATGGCTGCACATTTCCTGCAGGCAACTAAAATCAAAATTTTACTATAATAACAAATGCAGTAACTAGAAAAAAATAGAAAACATGGCAAAACTGCACTGATATAACATCTCAGCGTATGGTCCAGACCTATACACAAGGATACGGCTATACGATCACTAGGAAAACATGAACAAAATAGAAAGAAAAAAAAAAGGTAAATATTTGTGGATAATGGGGTACAGTACAATGTAGTATATTGTATATACTATATAGTATAGAATTATGTATATATGGACATATTATTCTAAAATTCATCAACTATACAAACAAGGTATTATCATAGTTCATGCAAAGGAAACAATTACTTCTTACAGAACCATTCTAGCATATGAACATCTATCATCATCATAAATATTGATGCGACACCATATGAAAAAGGACTGTTTCCATACCCAATTCATGTATATCTGCAACCTAACTGTCTAATGCACTGGCCCAAAGGTTATCACCTTTATCCTTTCTTCTGCAACATAAAAGCCAAAATGCCCCTTCTATTATCCTGTATCCGGTTAACAATTCTGGGATCAAAGACAAACCTAGTGATGTAAGTGCACACACTTTACATCTATAGTAGCGTATTTCATGCTGCAGGTCCTCTAAGGTTAATAACAATCTCAACACATACCTATTAGTGTTTCATAAGTCATAACCTAAGTCCGATTGACCCTTTAATCCGTTGATTGCAACCTACATCTTTATATTTGTGTAATCAATAATAATGAGATCGTGGAGGCAATAACAGATGAACTTATACATGCATCAAAAGTGTGACACGCCAGATGGCTACATATCACTTGAAGTAGATGAGCACAGTAAAATTTCTTGATGCTTTGAAGGCAATATATTAACTTGATAGCTCATAGAAGAGACCAAAAATAACAAAACTAATAACACAATATGCATTCACTTAAAGCGGATGTCAACGACATCTCTTGTGATAAGATACTTCTAATAGTGATCCAAAATCACACTAATCTGTGAAATGTAATACTAAATTTTATTGCTTTAGCTGTTAAAATAGCAAAGATAGTTGCATTTTTTAGCAGTTATAGTAATGTACTACGAAAGTAATAAGCAATAATAACGTACTTGCAATCTGTAACCAGTTATGATAATATACTTTCATGTTCTACCAACAGTAAAGAGCAATTAACCCTCATCGGCTTCTTATTATACACAGTTTGACTTTTGAGATTATAATGGGCAATACCCTGAAGGAAAACTCCTCAAGAATGAACCCAAGGAGGTCAGCTAGCGGTAAGGAATTAGGATTCTCCAAACGAAATCCCAAGTTCAAATGTAGTTAGCTGCAGCTCCTTAGGGCTGTCCCAAGCCTTACAATCTAGAATCGTGGAGGTTTGGTGATTTATCTAGCTATATGGGTCTTAAGAGGTGGTCTATGAAGTATGGGTTACGTTCGACATAACCAAAGGTGACTTGGGTTGGGTTTCCCTCATATCTGAAATTGTCAAGAAAGGTAACAATAGATCCCAAATCAGTAGGGGCGGAGCTAGAATTATTGTTGAGTGGGTTCATTACCAAATTTATCAAGGCTTATGGATAAAACCAGGGGTTCAAATACAAACCAGGGAGTTCATTACCAAATTTATCAAGGCTTATGGATAAAACCAGGAAGTTCATTACCAAATTTATCGAGTCACGAGTGAGTTCATTATGTCGAGGACCATTAGGCCTAATGGCATCACGACATGCTAGATTAATGCTATATCTTGTATAGATCCCAACCCAGCAGTTTTTCAGCTTCAAAAATTCAAAATGAGCAATAATAACAACTACTACCACATACTATACTAATAAATATACTAAACTACAACACAGTTTAAGAATGTCAAAATGATATTATTATACAAAAATTTGCAAAAAATTACCTGCACGAAGAGCAGGAGTATCCTTAGAAGATGCTTGAAACAGAACGAAACTCGGGTCGGAACTCGACTGCGGTAAATACGAGCCAACTTCAATCTCTTTAGCAAGTGAAGGTGATGGTGAATGCAATGTTGTGAATGGTACCAAGAGAGTACTTACTCCTTTAAGAAAGTTTCTTCTGGGAATGATTAGATATTGAGATTGATTAGTGTGCGAGAATGTGGGCTTCTTGCTATTTAAAGAAGATGATTTTGAAGAAGAAAAAATTGAAAAAAGTGATGAAACAGAAGCTGAAGCCGAAGCCATTGTTTGTTGGAGAGATAGAGAAAGACAGGTTTCCCGGTTTAATCTGGTTTTGGATCAGATTTTTTTTGTTTCGTCGCTCTCTGTATTGCCACATGTTTGTTTGTTTTCTTCTTTTCTTTTCTTTTCTTTTTTTCTTTTTTAACATAAAAAGTGTGTCGAGTTTTGTGGCAAAAGTTATAACTTATAACCAAAAATCCATAACATGAGACATATGTGACTTATTATAATGAGAAATATGTACTTATTCACGGTTGTGACAATGGTGTACAGTGAATCCAAAATCTTGTGTTATTTATGATAAAAATATTCTCATCAATTATGAATTGAGTTACATATCTTGAGAAAAAAAAAAACTGTGTCGAGTTTGAATATAACTAAATACAATTCTTGAAGATAGCGCAGCGAAAAATTTGGAAGGGCGACGAAATATTTCAGTTGTGTATATTTGAGTAAAAAAATTCACCCTTACTCCCTTACTAATAACCTAAATAAATAAAAATAACTCATCCTTTTTGTTAGCATAAATGTGTAAAATAAATAACATATTTTTATTTTTATTTTTGATATAAAGTTGGGTAAAAAGGTCTTTGGAGGGAATCCTTTGATTCCCGATATCATTTTGATATGCGTCAATCTCATCCGCAAAAGACGAACAACAGTAATTTATCTTACCACAATACCCCAATATGTTAGGGTCGGGATCAAACCCGGGGCTATATTGGGTAAGCCCACATCACATGTAAGGCTCGATATTAAAGACGACGGTACCAATTATTCTTGATATAGAGGAATATCATTAAAGTATAAAAACTTTGAGATGTAAATATAAGCTTCTTACGTAAGGACTAGTATTGTATTTAAGTAATAATTTAATAATACATTTAAATACAAATTGAATCACTCTCTTTTATGACGCAAAATATCATATCTTAACAAATCATTTAGGCATTTATAAGAAGGGAAAAACTTATGTACAACTAGCAGTGTTAGCATTTCCCGTCACATTATTTGACCATGTGATTGAATGGGGAAAAAAATAAAGGGTTTAGTACTTCAAAATGTAAGCAACTTATCTCGTTTTGTCATTGTGGATATGCAATTTTAATCTTGTACATTGTATGTAAGTAACTTGTTATTTTGATCAAATCATGTAACATTTTTACTTGCATCAATCAAAAACTTGCACGTGACAGCTCATATTGTTTGCCACGTATACACTTTTACATGATTCAATCAAAATAATAAGTTACTTACATACAACGCACATGATTAAAGTTAGATACCCACTATGACAAAACGTTGCATTTTGAAGTACTAAGCCATTTTTCTAATGATTTGGGCATTTATGTTTTAATTATGTTCCTCAATTATTTTGGGTTATTTTGTTTTTTCCACTCTCTACTATTTATATAATTGTTTAATGTGATATATAAACATTATGTTGTGAAGTTTATTTAATACATAATAACATTCTAATATTTTGAAACGAACATCTATTAGCTATTCTTTTTAAAATCACCCGCTTATCTAACAGATCCTAATATCTAACGAAATCTCTATATCTGCATACATTTTTTTTGCCCCCGCCCCTATCTTCTTCTCCATCAATTATTTTAAAGAATTCACACTGATTGATTATTTTTATTTTCCATTCCATTTTGTAGCTAATTGATTTTTTCCTTTATTTATTAATTTATTTATCTATCAACTATCAGTATGAGTATTTGTTATGATTTATCAAAGAATTTGAGGATTATAGTTAATGGGTTACATGCTGTAATTTGCTTTTCTTTTTGTATTTTATATCCTACAAAGATGAATATTAATGAGGATGTGTGTATTGACGTACAATCTGAAATTTTCTAATATGAACACAAGGCGTTCGATGAAATGAGTGAGATAAATTTGGCTTATTACGTATCAACCGAACTTTATGGATCAATGTGGTGACTTATTAAGGTATTTTAATAAAAATGTGATTTTTTTTAATTTTATTTTTGCAGGGTTAAAGGGACAAGAAATGGAAGCCAAATACCCTCATATCTAGGCTCTTCTCTAACGTATACTATAGTTTCGAGTCATAACAAATGATTTATATATAATCAATTAGTATATTATAGTTTCAAGTCATAAAAATAAGTTTAAAGGACTTTTGAGCAATAATTAAAATAACTAGAACAACAACCGAAGTAGCAACAACATGAGCTACGAATTGATCATACCCCCAATACGTAGATAGAAAATTGTTTTGGTGATGCATTTTCCATGACTACTCTTTTAGGTTTCTGGTTTATTTTTTTCTTTTATTATCTAAGAGAGTTTGTCTTGAAAGATAAGAAATGGGAAATGACTCAATGAGAGTGGTGAGGGGGGTTTGGGATGTTTTGTTTTTTTATTGAGTTAATTACAAAGATGGTCTTTGTGGTTTCTTTTAAATTTTATATTTAGTCCATTAGATTTAAAAACGACAAGGTAGGTCCTTTGTTTGGAAACTTGTTTCACTAGCAGTCCTTTATGTCTCATCAACTTATTAAATGATCTTTTTACCCTTTTTGTTTTTATATATAAGGACCATCTTAGTTATTTTTTACAAAGCATAGAGACTATTTTTATAACTCAATCTAAATTTAACAAAAAATTAAAATAAAATTTATGTGATAATTAAGCTATATTGTGTTATTCTTTTGAATCGTAATTCCTGGTAATAACTGAATATAAATTGATAATCACAATTTTTTTAGTGGTTATTAAGTAATAGAATCTAGTTTAATGTTTTTTTAGCAATAACCAAAAAATATATATTCATATAATCACATAAAAACAATATGTGATAATTAAGCTATATGATGTGTTTATAGTAATAAATTTACAAGTAATATTTGTTTCATTTTTTTTAAGTGTTTCAATAAGTTATTAGTGTAATATATATTTAAAATGTAATTTTAAAGTGTTATCATGTATTTATGAAAGTTATTATTCTTTTAGATATATGTATGTGTATGTATATATATATGGTAAATTGGAAGAAGCCTCTTAATCTCTTGTACCTCATTAGTACCTACGCAACTACCTTAGTGTACCAAGATAAGTGCACTTGAACGGATATATATATATATATAAAAGAAATAAAGTTGAAGTTTATATACAAAAAAATTAAATATATAAATATTGTTTATTTTTGTTAAATTTATATTGAGTTACAAAAATGGTCCTCGTCTTTTTGCAAAAAGTTGATAGATGGTCGTTATTGATAAAGACAAAAAAGGTAAAATAATCATTTAAAAAGTTTAGAAAACATAAAGGACCAACAATGAAACAAGTTTTCAAATAAATGATGATTTTTGTCTTTTTTAAACATAAATGACTAAATGTGAAATTTAAGACAAACTATAAGAACCATATGTGGAATTAACTCCTAATTTAAATATCTCTACCTAATATACTTAGGGAGATGATATTAGTACCACAACTTTGAATAAAGCTACCACACTCATGCATTATTTACTTGTACAGTCTGTTATATCACTTGTACAGTGTGGTAAATTAATCAAATACTATGGTACGAATATCAATTCCTTTTGAAAAATACTTAAAGATCACTACTTTAAAAAAACAAATGTAAAAAGCTATAAAGTCACCCCATCATGGCTTCTTCAAAGATGTTCTTTTACTTGAAAAAGCTATTAAGAATAATTTGTTTAGGTAAAAAAATTGAAAAAAAGTTTAATAGCTTTAACTAAACACAATAAGCTAAAAACAAAATAAAAAGCTAAAGCCAAACACTCCTTAACAAAAATATTGAATTGTTATTTGGTTCAGTTTGATTTATATTTTAAAAATTTTGGATCCGTTTGGTTCTCACTTTTACAACTCAAAATCCTATTGGGTTAACTTATGTGGTTCGGAATGAATCGGATAAAAAACTAATAAGCTTTTTTTGTTTAGATTACCCAGATACAATAACTGGGCCACAAACAATTATTAATGGAGTTGCTAAAAAAAAATCAAATACACTATAAAAGATTGAAATATAAAAATCTCCAAGCTTCATAAGGCTTTATCCAACCCTAACTATTTTCTCACATATTTTTCACTGTCACATTCGCGCCACATTATTTTTTTCTCATTTTATATTCTAGAAAATATCACTACCAATCATACTTCTTTCTCATCTCTTTCCCAAATACTTTATTATTAAATCAAACAAAAAAAACCAAACAATTTTTTTTTTATTGGTTGAAACTGAACTTGACCCCACCCCCTTCTTTCTGGATTTTCTCACCAGAAAACGCATTAGTTTTTTCTTGAGAAACACCATTCCCATTGATGTTCTGAGAAAACAAAAGAGAAAATAGTGAGAAAACTTGGATTGGAAATGGTCTAAGTAAAGAACTAGTAAAATGCATAAAGGGTCCCCAATTTCATGAGCCTCCAGTTTTTGTTTATAAAAAATACAACCTACGCGTATAAACTGTTGGGGTTTTGATGGAGGCAATTGTTATAAGTAAGCCCAAAACAAACGAAGTGTAATATACTTTGTCTTTTAAAATGTATCACCATGACACCATTAGTGGGGTCTTCAAGTTATATTTTTGGAAAAGTAAGTGTTTTTTTCAAACATATTTGTAAAAGGTGGACCAGGTGGTCAACAAAACAATTTGTAAAACTAATATGTTCTGGTACCATTGTGTCCCCCTATTTTCACCCCTAAAATGTCTATTTCCATCCTTTTTACGTTTTAAACAGTTGTACGGTATGCATTACTAATTGTACATTCTTTTGTCTTATACGGTGAAAATAGCAACACCCGGTACCATTCCTTCACCTTAAATCTTGCCTTCCTAAAGCCGTAGTATGCCATGCCACCACTTGTCACCATTGTCACCATTTTGTTTTCTTGTTAAAATCCGGGTTTAAGAAACCCAGAATATGACTTTATAATTTTTGAATTTATGCAAGAAGACAACTCCATCTACCATCTACATATCCATGCAGTATGACATTTGAGTAATGAAAAGCAAATAAGATGTGCTACCTATGATAGTGACTACACAAACACATATATGGTATATCTTAGACTGTCTCTAATGCTAGAGATGCTCTTAGACGTCTTTAATTGTTTAGTCAGCTGTCACATCATCATCTTTAAAAATCCTTAAAGTCTTTTAATTTTACTTCCAATCATACAAGCATTCTTATCCTTAGGGAAGGGAGAAGTCATGAGACTCAACCCTCGCCGTAATACAAGAGAACATTAGAGGATGAAACATAAGGGCAAATTTGTCCTCATCATACATGATGCTAAAGACTTGTAGTTATAGGTTTGTCGGTCTTTAACTTTATTAGTTTAAGCGAAGTAACAATTCAGTTACAATAATCCTCTATTTAATCGTTTAATTTAATATTTGGTTTAATTTTTTGAACTCATTTTCTCAACAAAAATATATATATATATATATATATATATGAATCAAATTTTTAGTGTATTTTTAACAAAATGTTATGTTTTTATTTTTATATAGTTTGTAATTTTATGTATTAAAAATATACGGGGAAAAAAAATATGGATATTTGGATAAGTTCACCAAATTTGATGACAAATTGATGAGTTTCGAAAAGAATTGAAAAGTTTAAATTAGAGTATTTTTATTGAATAAAAATAATATGATAAATTAAAAAAGTTCATCAAATTAATGATCACTCCCCCAAATCTTATCCAATAAACTTTATACTATTAGGGGGGAGGGAGTGGTCACCACCACTTCCCTCTTCACCTCAAATCCACATC
>JAOEHQ010015926.1:0-15351 GCA_025447715.1 Asclepias incarnata
TCTCCTGGATCCAACGTCTCAAAATAAGCCTCGGGGCAGCCCGTGGGCTTAATTACCTACATGATGAGGTGGGTCCCCAACATAGGGTTCTGCATCGCGACATAAAGAGCCCAAACATTCTCCTAGATGAGAACTGGGAAGCAAAAATATCCGATTTTGGATTGTCCAAAATAGGCCCTTCAAATGTGGAGTTCACATATGTTATCACCGCTGCTTGTGGCACCATTGGCTATATTGATCCACAATATTTAAGAACCGGCATTCTAACCAAAGAATCGGATGTTTATTCCTTTGGTGTGTTGCTATTTGAGATATTGTGTGGAAGGCAGGCATTTATATCTCAAGATGGGTGTGGTTTACTTGCTACCCTCGCCCAACAATCATGTGAACAAAACACATTAGATGAGATCATCCTTCCCGATCTGAAGAATCAAATGAGTGAAGATTCGTTGAATGTGTTCTCCAAGGCTGCATATCATTGCTTAGAAGAAAATAGAAAGGATCGCCCAACAATGGGTGAGATTGTGGAGAAACTTGAATATGCGTTGCAACTTCAAGTAAGTGTATATATTTATATATAGAAAAGTAATTTGAGAATATATTTTTGCAATGTATTTTAATAATTTACATTAAAATAAATAAAGAATTTTATTAATTAATACCAAAAATATCTCATCATCATTCATGTGTTTAGCCTGCAAATGTTGTCTGCAAAATTTCTAAATGTAACATAAATTAACAAAAGTAGATAAAAAGGAATACTGATTGAACACCAAACCGCGTTTACGTTTTAGGGCTTAGATAATGGATGATCATGATGTCGAATTAAGGGAGATTTGTATCCCTTTTTATAGGTAATCCTATTTAAGGATAAGTCCTATATTTTCTTAAGCATATCTTTATGGAGATTTAGTTGCCTAAGATGTGTACCGATTATATGGCAATGTGGTTCCTTTTCTTGCGGAACGCGTTTTCTTAATTTTTGGAATGGGAATCATTATCCTTTTCCGATAGCAAGTCTTCGTAAAGGCTTCTGCCTATAAGCTTCGTATGTGAATGTCTTTGTATGTACGGAGGGATATATCATCATTTACAAAATATCTTTGTAAATAAATACGTATAAATATACGATTGAGAGTACGTAGGGGACAAGATGCAAGTATGCATTAATTGCTCCCCATACTTAAGCATAAAGTATGTACAAAAAAGTCCTTGGTTGGTATATACATACTTATACTCAATCGTCCAATCGTAATCATACTTTATAGAGATAAGGTATAATTACGATCAACTTGTAAAAACAAGTGGTAAAGGCAAGTGGTATTCTCGAAGGCAGTGCAAAGTATTTGTTAGATACTTTTCACTGGGAAGGTCTCCAGTCTTCATCTGATAAGTTTGTCTGCTGGACTCCGTCGCTGAGACAATCTTCTATCTTCTTTTCTTCAGTCTTCGACTTTAGAGAAAATGCTATCGATCAGGTTTGATGCAGACTGGAGTGAAGCCTCAGTAATCTGAACCCATAAATAGGTTCACTATACAAGTAAGTGATTACTGGTCTTCGATCTTTATTACTTGACAAATCTACTATGGTTCCAGTGAAACTGGAACAAGGTCCAATGAAAACTGGACTAACAGTCTATTTCAATTAAAACAAATGTCAACCATTACCATCAATCATGGTTGACCCCAAAATATTTTAACGGTGTTACTAGCATCGCACATAGTTTACATGAAACCTGATAAACAAATCCTACCGGCCAACACAAACCCGAACTACGAATATACAACATAATTTTTCCATTAAAAACAACTACGGCTAAGGGCACTTCGCAATACTATACATCTAGTAGTCTACCCATTCTCACCGCTTCTACCTTCATCCAAGCTATACTGCGAGACACAATCGACAAAGTAGAACAAGTGTCAGCTTACAAAGCTGAGTAAGATAAAGGTCTATATCCAATATATATGTATCTCAAAACAGTTTACAAAAATGGTTACATATATATACTTTTACCATCATTGTTGACCACAATAATATAACCTACACATATGAAATCAACATACACAAACAATAGGATATATCACATACAATCCTATATGTGCCTATCATAATCATCTTACAAAGGGTTCCTAACTATCAGAGGAATCCTATCTTCGTCTGCGAGGACTACCATGTCATCTGATGGCTTCATTTGATCCTCGTCTTAATAGTTATGCCAACAATATCAATCTTTAATAGGCTGGTCAAGGACCATTTGGGTGCCTACTATCGGACGTGATGGGTAAGCAAACTAACGCGGTTCATCTGTGTCGTTTAGGAAATGCATAACCAATTCCCAGAATAAATGCTTTTCATTTGATGGGTAGCGAGCCTACACATTTACTCATTCATCTTATCTCCGCCTTGGGTTATGTCTAGAATACCCGTAGGAGTCTTACATTCACAATGCCTTTACATCTGAAAGCACCATGAGATAAGCTTATCACTCAATCTTAGATTTATACTCGAGTATTCTCTTAGTTTATAGGCTATAAATCATTAGGCTACCTATTCATATCACATCAAGGGCCCCTATTGACGTGCACAAGTTATCATGGCAATCTTATGATTACTAGTGACACTACAATCCAACTCATCATTAGGAGTGAACATCAATCAATCATATAAACAATATTAACTACCATCAGGTTAATAAAGCATTCGGAATATTAATCTGATTCCGAACATCAATCATACACTGATACACACAATCAATATTAACTATACCTGGTTAATAAAGCATACAGAATGACAACCTGATTTTGAACATCAATCTTACATACTATCAATATTAACTACCCTCTGGTTAATATGCATACAGAATGACAACCTGATTCAGAACATCCATCTTACACCCAATCAATATTAACTACATCTGGTTAATAAAGCATACAGAATGACAACCTGATTCTGAACATCAATCTTACATCATATCAGTATAAATACCATCTGGTTATTAAAGCATACATAATGACAACCTGATTCTGAATATCAATCTTACATCCTATCAATATTAACTACCATCTGGTTAATAAAGCATGCGGAATATCAATCTGATTCCGAACATCAACCAACCATATAAGCAATATCAATAAAACCCATATGCAAATCATATGAACCTTATATGCAAATCATAATACCCATATGCAAATCATATGAACCTTATATGCAAATCATATAGCCCATATATACGTATAATCAATTACATAAACACTTAATAATTAATATCCTCATAATTAAATCATAACCATACTGATTCGTAAAGTCAAGTGCACGGTTGACCAAGTCAAATTCAACAAACATACGAAATAAAGATTTAGGATGTTACAACAAGTTTAACAGGAAATCCTATTTATCTAGGTGACTCAAAGGAGGTTGAAGAAGAAATAGGACCTACTGCCCGGTTCATGCGAGCAGATTTTACTTAGACTAGCTATTTTGACAATGCCATTTCATATGCTAGTTTAGTTTATTTTGATGTAGTAGGAGTCAACTTGTATCTGCTTCTACCGGTCCCCGTTGCGACGTTAAAAGACATTTATTGGAACTCTAGGCCTGTCTGAAACCTCTTTAAGTTTTGTGTTTTTTTGCAGCTTAGGCCTACCATTAGGGACCAAACGTGCTTGTCTTGTATAACCGACTTGGTATTCTAGCAAGTTGTGTGAACTTCATTTAATTTTATACAATTTACCAGGTGAAACCCTTTTACCAAAAAAAAAAAAAAACAATAAAATGGATAAGATTAAAAACTCAATATCTATTTAATTTTTTTCTATAAAAAGTCATTATAAAAAACTGGTTTCTTACCGGAATGAAATTGGTTCAACTAGAAAACGAACCGGTTTAATCGAAGATGAGTTTTACTAAAAAATTCGCTTCCAACTAAATCGATCAACTGACCAGCTAACGGTAGAGTCGTCTGAATTGGCCGGTTCAAACGATTTTGAAAACATTGCCAAAAATAAAAAGGTTAATGATATATCCTCTTAAAAAATCATTTCAATAACCCTTCAAATGTCATAACTAAATGCCAAGTGTAATCCACTAATTTTTTCTATTAATCTCGTCATTTGATTTTATCAAGTGTCATGATCATATTGTTTGAAGGATTATTAGGAAAATTTTTAAAGAAAATATATCATTTTCCAAATTAAAAAACAAAAACATAAAAAAGTTATAACGCGTTAATTTATTTCAGTACAGTTAAACTTTCTAACCATCACTTAAAAAAAGAAAATGATATTGGTACCACACAACTTGATTTGTTTACTACTTTACTATAATTATGCATTAGTTGTTTGTATAATATATTATAATATTTATATTGTGTGCTAAATTAACCCCCCAGTAAGCCGACCAGAGAATTTTTGGTAACCCGACCAGGCCCCTTCAGCATCGACGTCGCTGCTGAAGGGTAGTACGAAAAGGCGCGGAACAGTGGAGCATTAAATGGGCGCGGAAATTCAAAAAAATTTAAAAAAATTCAAAATTCATCTTCAGCAGCGACGTCGTTGCTGAAGAGGTGGTACGACTCAACAATCTCATGGACACGTGGCATTTAACGCGTGAACCGTTTGACCAGGCCTTCAGCAGCGACCCATCAGTGTAACTCATTCTCTCACCCTTCTTCCTTCTTTCTTTTCTTCCTTCTTCTTCAACGCACACACAGAAAACTAAAAAAAAAATCCGGCCACCATATATTCCGGCCACTTTTCCGGCGACCCTTTAGCAGCAACCTATTGGACCACATCCGTCGACTGGAGGTGTAATTTTTTTTTCTTTTATCTCTGATTTTTAATTTTTTTTCTGTTTTTATTTAATTTTTTTAATATGATTTTTTTTATATGTTTGAACAAAATAGGTATTTGGATCCCTGTTGAGCCGGCTTCAAAATCCCACTTTTTCTTTCTTTCCTTCTATTCGGTATGTATATTATCTATGTTTTATGTTGTTGTTATTATTATGTTAATATATGTATATTGTTATATTTTAATTGATATTTGTATGTGATGAAAAATAGTATTTTTATGTGAATATGTATTTTTATTTATTGTTGTTGTTGTTGTTATTGTTATTTTATGTTAATAGGATTTTTATGTTAATATATGTATTTAAAAAATAATATTAGTTTTTATAAAAATGTTTTTTATTTTTTCTCAAAATTGTGAAAAAAAATACATATTGTTGTTGTTATTGTTATGTTTTAATATATGTATTTGTATATGTTAATATGTTAGTTATTATTGATATTTGTATGTTAATATGTTATTATTGATATTTGTATAGAAAATAGAATTACTTTGAGTCTAGATAATAGCATGGAAAAAAAAGTTTGTATATTAGTATATATAAAAAAGTTTTAAAAAATATATGTATAAAAAAAGTTTATAAAAAGTATATATAAAAGTGTTTAAAAAATTTATATAAAAAGTTTATAAAAAAGTTTATCATAAAGTATTTATAATAATATGTATAAAAGTTTATATAAAAAGTTTTAAAAAAATTTATTTAAAAGTTTAAAAAAAATTATATAAAAAGTTTATAAAAAAGTTTATCAAAATGTATTATATAGTATAAAAGTTTATATAAAAAGTTTATAAAAGTTTATAAAAAAGTATACAAATAATATACAAAAAACGTATATTATATCTAAAAAAGTTTTAAAAAATATATGTAAAAAAAGTTTATAAAAAGTTTTAAAAAATTATACACATATATACATATATACATATAAAACTGAAAATAATAATAATACATATATATATATACACATATATACATATAAAACTGAAAATAATAATAATAATACATATATATATACATATATATAAAACTGAAAATATATAAATATATATATATATATATAATTTACTAAAAAATTCCGTTAGCTCGAGAAACCGGCTCAAGTCGAATGCAACCTGCAAAAATAAATAAACAAATTAGTTTAGAGTTTAAATATATATATATATATATAATAAAAATGTTCAACTTATACGTATATATATAAATTTTATTGTACTACCCCTTTAGCAGCGACGTCGCTGCTAAAAGGGTGGTCGGGTGACTAATTTGCCTGGTTGGCTTACAAGGGGCCAAAGTTTTATTGATAATTTGACAAGGACGATGAATAAAAAGAATGGGAGGTAAGGTGATTTTAGATTGTACAAAACAATAGAGATTGGAGAAAAGTAAGAATATAGTCATGATGAGTATGGTACAACCTTACAGGTAAGGTCGTGTGTGTTATACGAATAGTATGGTCATAGTCATAGATTTATAAAGTGACAACTTAGATGTTGTTTTTTTCATTCAAAATACTGTTATATATGAATTAGATATAGTTTGTTTAAAAGTTATTTAAACCACATAAGCTATTTGTTTTGCCTAGCAACAAGTTCATTCTTCTCTTTGTTATTCAACTTTTTTTTAAAAGAAGAAGGGATAACTGGCTAACACCTCTAACTTTGGTGCGCCCACCTCAGGATCGAATCCTGGCTACGCCCTAACTCCCAGTCTTAGTGGGTATAGCGTAGCTAAGCCCCCCTCACCAAATTTGCATTTGGCAAGATTCAAACCTTCACCAATTCAAGAAGAAACCACAAGTGAAAAACTCCCTAACCTTTTGTAAGGTAGTTTTGTTAGCTAAAAGTATAGAATGATACTTATTACCTTTTTAAAGAATAAAAATTGACCTTTTGTAAATATACCCTGAAACCAACTTCTTGCAAACACAATTTGAATATGTCCTTTTGTTACTATAGTGAGCTTCTTATGATAAACTACTCGAAACACTACTTACGTAACGTGATGTAAATTTTTAGCGGGCTAACTTATATATGTGAAACAGTGTTTGACTTTAAAAGGTCAAATTAATGGATTAAAATTGCCACATCTTATTAAATTAACTAGGTTATACCCCGTCCATTGGACGGAGCATATAAATATTATTTTTGAAAATAAGTGGTGTTAACAATAGGTAGTCTTACATATTTTTAAAAAAACATGAATAATACTACTACAGAAATCTACAAAGAAACCCCCAATACAGAACGGTTTTGAAAAAAATTGGTGGAACCGGTTTAAAAAAAAACAGAGACCCTGTTCTAAAAAAAAAAAAGAGACCGGTTTTTAAAAAATAAGGGGTTTCTATATATATAGAGGTGGTTAAGGTAAAAAACACGTCTCTATTATTATAAATGGACATCGGTTATTGCTCCAAAACCGATCTATTTTCATAAAGACCTATTTTTTTGAATAACACTCCTCTAATTCTCTAAACTCATCATATAGAGACCTGTTTTTGATAATACTTATCTAAACTCATCAAATAAAGACCGGTTTTTGAATAACACTTCTCTTAACCTATTTCCCTTCCCTTTCGCGTCTGACTAACCAAATTTGTTTAAAAAATAAACGGATATGTATCACATGAACGGATATATCATCAAATTAAAGGGATAAATATACAAATAAATAATCAAACACGTACTTCATATCGATCAAATTTCATCAAATTTCTCAAATCAATTCATTACAAAATTATAAATATATTCCATCAAATTTCTCAAATCAATTCATTACAAAATTTCGTCTTTTGGAGAACAAGGTATGTATATAAACAAATTACATTATGTGATATATTTTTGAATTTATATATATATGTTTACTTTAAATTGTCTTTCCCACATTTAATTTTAATGAATTATGTTAGCTATAATTTTAGATTAATAAGCTCTGAGATGTATATGGGTATTAAGATAAGAAGCTAGCTATTATTTAAAAAAGGTACATTAATGATACATGAAATGGGTCGTGCATATGTGTGTGCTTGCATAATTAATTTACTATCATACCGATTTTATTATTTTCATAATTAATTTACTATCATACCGATTTTATAAGCTAAAAGACATAGTTAATTAATATAAACTGTATTATTAGTGATTAATTGTAAGTTTTTGTTTCAATTATTTGCATATGAATTTCAGTGGATCATAAGTTATTGTTGCGTTTTTATTCTTTAAAAATTTTAAAATTTAATCTTAACATTTATTTTGTTAACTAAGTATATAATTTATCGGATAAATCTTTGAAAAATAGATATGTTAATCGTCTTATACGTACATTAATTTGGTAGAATTTGTCCTTGCCTTCGTACCGTTGATTATTATCCACCATGTTCTCATCCTAGAATTTGTCCTTCCCTTCGTAGGTATATATTATTATTATTATTATTATTATTATTATTATTATTATTATTATTATTATTATTATTATTATTATTAATTTAAGTCATTTATTATGTATATTTTAATTTTGCTCTCAATAATTAAATTCATCATATAGTATATGATCTGTGTATGTCATCCCTTATAAGTTTAATTAATTGTTAGATATATTGTTATTTTTTTATATCCAGATGGAACGGAGTGAATGGATGTACGATCTGGGCCGTCATACAAATGAATACCAGCGAAATTTGGCTGATTTTATGAAAGTGGCAGAGGCTGATCGGGTGTTGAAAGGAAATACTAGAATATCATGCCCTTGTACAGATTGTAAAAATTGTGAAAAATATGATGAAGCGAGAGTAATATATAGACATTTGGTATTAAAGGGTTTTGTGCCTGGGTATACTTGTTGGTCCTATCATGGAGAATTATTAGATGAAAATGTTGTTTCTGGAGGCAACATAAATGAAAATGGTGCAAATGATGACGATTCATACGACAACCGTGATCATGATAATTTAATTGAAATGTTAAATGTATTGGCAGATAAAGTTAATGAAAATGATACTGTTGATGAGAATAATAAAGATGATGCAGATGATAATGATGATGTAGATAAAAATGATGGGTTTCAATAATTGTTTGCCAACTCAAAAAAAGAGTTGTATAGTGGTTGTAAGTACACAAAACTTTCTGCCATACAGAAATTGTTTAACTTAAAAGCAAACAACAATTGGAGTGATAAAATCTTCACAAGCCTTTTAGAATATGGGGATCGGGATTTATGGTTTCCCATCCCCGTCCCCATCCCCATTGAGGAATAAAATTACACCCTCATACCCGTCCCCATCCCCGGTCAACTCGGGGATTCCCCGGTCAAATCGGGTTCAGATATTGGATTTCCCATCGGGTACGGATATATTTTATAAAAATAATTATATTTTTAATTATAATGTATATATATTTCACCAGTTATAAAAAGTATGCTTTATTTTATTTTATAAAATTGATAGTTTTTTTTTATAAAGGCTTAAGATATTTACTAGAAATGTACCCGCGCGATGCGCGGTGGTGGATGATTCTAAAAAAATTTAAATTATAGTGTATATGAAATTCGTAAACTTCAATCAGTACATGCCTCAAAAGGTGATGGTGGCCGGCAGACCGCCGGTTCTAGATTGCATAACACACATGTATATAAAAAAATGTGTTCGTTATTATTGCTAGAATTTTTAAAATTGATTATATAAATTAATATAAAAATAATATGATAAATAAAAAAATATTTAAAGTTTTTAAAAATTAAGATACCACCATTTAATTTATCTATACCATCTTATAAAGAATACATCCCCTTGTTGAAAGTACGTTACTCATTGTAAATTGTCTAAATTGCCCTTAATGATTAAATTACATTATCAATCATTTATCTTCTAACATATATCCACTAACCCCTTTACATCAATTACCTACACCATTCGACACCGCCACCATCAGTCGCTGCCATTCCCACCGGTCGCTGCCACCACCACACCGCCGTCGCCGCCACTGTCGCCGCATTGTGCGGGTAACATGCTAGTAATGTATTATAGATTAGCCTTTAAAATTTTTTCGAACAGGATTAGCCTTTAAAATATTTTAATTTTTCGCGGGCCTTGAAAATATTAAAATTCCCTCCCATTTTGAGGAACAAAATCCCCCGCTTCCCTACAGTCATCCACGCACAACTCTAACAATCCACCACTCTCTGGAACTCATTCACGGCTGACGGCTGACGGCTGACGGCTGACGGCTGCTTCTCATAACCGCCATCACCGAAGACCACGACCACCAGGAAATACATTCTCACAACAGCCTCCCTTGGGTATCACACTCAAAAGACGGTAAGTTTTATTGATTTTTGTTCTAGGGTTATAAATTTCTTTGGTCGACATATACTGATTATTATTATTATTGTTGAATAATTTCTTCAAGTAATTACGGATTTTTATTATTAATTTGTTCTCTGATTTTCTTTGGTCGACATATACTGATTATTATTATTAAAGTTTTCTGTCTAAAAGCCTAGAACTAAGTTGCAGATGGTCCTTGTTCTATTAATACACAAACATGAAAGTTTGGTTTTGATACTGTATCATTATCTTGTTAGATGCTCTCATTGTCATATACGGTGACATAGTTAGTTTCTAGCTTTATTAGGAGTAGAATTAAGACCCTCATCAAAGTATGGTCCATAAGTTTCGTAGTATCCATTTTTTATTTTTATTTTGAACAGCAAATATTATTGTGTGTCATTTACATATGCAAGATTATACACGACTCGTATAGGTGTTACACTTATAGTTTTGTTCATATTGAGTGATAAATATATATACCCGACCCTTGAAATAAACGAGTTTCTGGTGTGGGTCGAAACGGGTCAACCGTGGTTTGACAGTTGCCTAATTAGCTATTTTATAGTTTGCATCCACTTTATGACTCGTATAGGTGTTACACTTATAGAATTCTTTCCGATAACTCCAACATATGATGCTTATAAGACTGTTGTAAACACATATCCAAACACATTGGAAGGTTCAACTACCAAACACCAATCCAATGACATAAACACATACAACAAAGTAGTGCATCTAACTGTGACCCTTCAAGTGACGCTCGGCAAGAAAACTCAACAGGAGGCGTATACTCAAACGGATATTGACAAGATTGTTGGTGAATGGATTGGTCATTTTGCAAACATATATGGTTAGGTATAATCTCCCTTTCTCGCTTTCTGCATTTCTGTTTTTATGCTTGATCGTTTGTTCGCTATAAAAGTAATTTAGGTTTGATAACCATATACTTTATCTATCATTTATTGTATATATGTTATTCAGCTTTGAGTAAGTTAGAGGACTATGAATCCCCAAAACAGTATATGACCCGAACCTAAATTATTGCTTATAGAATGGCACATCGAACTATCTGTTCTTTGCTCACTTTTGATGACCACGATGTTTCCAAGACTCGATATATCAAAATCTATAGTTATTGGTTTAGACGAACTTCCTGCTGGCGTGTTAAAAGATATACTTCCATCTAAAATCATGTGATACTGATTTTGATGTAAATTTTTCAGTTTTATCTACTGAAATAATGTACAACCTGGATCCGATATCTATGAAAGAATATTCTGGTAACCAACTTATTTAATATACAGGTGAGACGTTCTCTGAAATTGTTGGAAGCCCATATTACATGGCTCCGGAAGTGCTTAGGCGTAATCATGGTTGCAGCTCAGTCAGTAAGAGTTTATTATACCTTGCTACTTACACACTTGTAAATGGTCCAGTCTGATTTGGTTTTGGCCAAATCCACAAACCAGACCACCACTTCTTAATTCCAACTTCGATGAATGAGCAATTGGTTTAGGTTTTCGAACTATAATATCATAGATAAGCTATGAATTAGTTTTGTTGCAGTTAACTCCACCACCTTTAACATAAAATTAAGCAGATATAAGTTTGTAATGGGACCGTAAATGTGTTGCAACAAAACAGAACTAGGCTACTCACTGTACCAGTGGCGGTGCCACCACATTGGACCATAGAAATCAATATTTTTAAAGAGGCTGTATGTTTTTCATAGGAACCTCCTTAATTTTCAGGTTGATACACCCTTAAACTGTTAAACATTTACAAACTCAAATAAACGCCCATTAAAATATAGAACATAGCATTTTCCGTATAGGGTGTAGTTGTAGTCGTAATTGAAAGTTTATTTTTCTTGCTGTTCCATTGTTCTTCGGCTTTTCCCATTTTTAGTTTATGGACTTGAAAGGGCCTGGACTGTTGGATATATGAAAGGTTAACGTCGGTAAGTTGGTTGGAATCACATATGTGTGTCTTTTATCCCTTGCAATATTGCATTTAAACCCTGATGTATATTGTCATTCCCTTGCTCAAGGTGTTTCCTTTGTCAATCTTGTGAATATGCTTCACTCATGGCTTGCATATTTAGCTGGTAAATATTTGGAGTAAAAGATTTAAGATATTCCAGCATTGTTGATGTTACTGTATTTATCATATATATATCAGCATTGGAGGATCTCTGCTAGCTAGCAATGTGCTCAAATGATTTTATATGTTTTTATGAATGGTCTGAGCGCAGATTACTTCAATGGGTTGATGTTGTTGTCAAAGTAATCTCATCTTCTTTTACTCGCATTTCATTACCTTTTTTCTTGCCATTTCAACATATAAGTACAATTTACTCTTTCTTCTTTTCATTTTTCTATCCTCATTTCTAGAACCTATAATGGGCAGATGTGATTTGGTGGCATTTTCCAGTGATTCATCATTCTACATTATTTCTATGTACTAAAATACAATGTAAGATCCTCATTTGCATATGATTTTCTAAATTCTATCCATATTTGTGCACACGTGTGATTAATACGATACATGTGGTTGTGCTGCAGCTTGAAGTAGTGTCACCACAAGTGTTATTATTACGATAGATGAGCAAGGTGTTGAAGACTCCATTGAACAAGTATGAAATAAGTGAAAAAGTTGATTATGGGTTAGGGATTGTTTTATATTCACCAACTCCTCATGGAGACTCAACTACTGTGTTGGTGCCGAGGTAGGGTCTGTTGATAGTAGCTGTCATGAAATCTACTTTCATGGTTTGTCTAATATTATAGACCAGTACTTGATGTGATGTCTTTTATAGGTTACCACAATAGCATTACATGGCTCCGGAAGTGCTTAAGCGTAATTATGGACGAGGGATCGATATATGGAGTGCAGGAGTAATTCTTCACATTTTATTATGTGGTATACCACCATTTTGGGCTGGTAAATCTTCTTTCTTAGATAATATCTGTAGTATTAATATTCATTTATACAACACGTTGAAGTGTTACTAGCAGATCGGTTTTATCCACCTAACGGAACCGATCTATTCGGTCAATCAAAAATTAACAAACTGAATCATCGGTTTTATAATGGGTTGGTTCTGATGGATCGGTTTTGGTGGATTCGGTTTGGTTTTTCGGTTTTTTTGCTCACCCCTAAGTTATACATTATATAACTCCTATATGTAATGGACTAAAAATGATGTTGTTGACAGGTTATTGGTGATAATAGTTGATCATGGATTACATGAGAGCAAGGACGATACATAAATGAAAGGTGCACATGGAAGTTCTATGAAGATCAAGATATGTATTAGTACTAGAAAAAAACATTAGGTAATTCAAACTACAATTACCGGGGCTTTAAGCTTTGTTTGTCATATTTTATACGCTTAGAGTGAAGTAAATTTAGCTATTTGATCTTTGTGATCGAGATGTTTGGATTAGCAAGTTTTGATGTTAATTAATATATTAATTTTCTATCAACTCAATTTCCGGATGAATGCGGTATATATTTGTTTTCTGGTTTTTGTATAATGATAGTGGTATATATATATATATATATTTGTTTCTTGGGTTCTGTATTATTTGATGTATATAATAAGCAAATCCGTTTATTTGATGTATAATAAAGAAACCGGTTTTTAGTTAAGGGGGTTTGTATATATACATAAAGGAAACCTGTTTCTAATGAAGAGGGGGTTTGTATACATACATAAAGGAAACCTGTTTCTAATGAAGAGGGGGTTTGTATACATACATAAGGGAACCGGTTTTACAAATAAAAAAGGTGTCTAAATATTCTAAAGAAACCGGTTATGTGATTAAAAAGGGGTTTCTATATCTTTGCAAGGAAACCGGTTTTTACTTTCTAATAGAAACCCCATTAATAGAAACCGGTTGTAAAAGGGCTTTCTAAAGCCCTTTAAAACAGGTTTCCATTACGTTTTTTTGTAGTAGTGATAACAACCATTTGTTATACAAAATTAAAAATTCTTTCGAAACTTGTAAATTAAATAAATTAAATTTGCACACATAGACATGATATTTTGATATCGCATGAATTCCTTACAAAAAAGTACTTACATAAGCACAATAATACCCTTTCTCTGTCCCTTATCTTTTTCTACATGAGTTTTTCCAAAAGTTTGACGGCCAATTTGTACACCATATTTTCTCTAATCAAGCTTTGAATTTTATGATACTGGTTGAAGGCTTTGACCCATACAAGTCTTATGTGGGCTTTTAAGAAAAAGAGTGTTTCTTGGAATGTGATTTTCTAACAAATAAAAAAGAGAAGGAATTATATGTTCTTTTGGGGATTAGCTAATCGGGAGACGAGGGAGCAGCCGCACGGCTTTTGCCGAAGGAAAAACCGCAGTCTCATGCAAAAAAAAGAAAAAAAAAAGAAAAGAAAAGGAGGATTTGGTGTTAGAACTAGAAAGTTCGCGCGGTCCGATGGACAGTGTTGGTTCAACCCTGTGTGATGCCGTGGGTATCCGTTTTCGTATTTAAGGGTAATACCACAACCATAATATTATGTTTATATATGTTTATTCTTAAAAAATCACAAAGGGAAAAAATATTTAGAAAAAACCAAAAAAAGCAACAAAAAGAAAAAAATTCAACAAAATGTTTAAAAAAAATTTTCGTTCGTTGCCGCATGTCTAGGTACTTTTTATGGGCAATACCACAAAAAAACAAAATATTACGAATAAAAATCTAAAAAGCAAACGAAAATGTATTTTTAGTTTTAAGGACAATACCATAACCACAATATTATGTTTATATTTATTCCTAAATATACAAAGGGGAAAAATCTTTTTTAAAAAAAACCCAAATAACAAACCAAAACAAAAAACTTCAACAAAAAGTATAAAAAAAAAATTCAAAATGTTAAGTATATATGTGAAACAAAAATGTTAAAAAATTATAAAAAATCAAAAAGTTACAAAATATATGTTAAAAACACAAAATGTTAAATATACAAAAATAAAAATGGTAAAATACAAAAAAAAAAAAAAAACAAACAAAAACAAAAGATACAACAAAAGTTTTTAAAATCGATTAACTTGTGAGATTCGTGATAACAAGTGTGGATCTTTGATTTGGGAAGAAAAGTTTATAAATTTCTAGAGATCGAGAGAAAGAGATGGACGGTTTGAGAGAGAGAGTGAGAG
>JAOEHQ010015937.1:0-15351 GCA_025447715.1 Asclepias incarnata
CGAAATGGATCGTTGTGCAGGAGAGGGAGAGAGAGAATGGGCAAAGAAATACAGAGGATGGAGCGGTTTAGATGAAAAGGTGGTAGGTGAGAAGAATATAGACTCCAGTAACCGCCCAAATAAAAATAACTAATCCGTAGAGTACCTAAAGACCTCTTAATTAAGCGAATTTGGGTATATTGTGGCTTTTAAGAGGTGCCACATAGGCAGGAAAAAAAGACAACCGAAACTCTCATTTATAGGATGTAGAGATTTTAAAATATACACTTGATATACCTAAAATATCCTTAATGAAATTAATTTACAACATCTATCCCTTAATTCCTAAAATAATTACATTACCCTTTTTACATCAATAACTTTTACAACAATAGCCTACACTACTTGCCGTCACCGCCACCACCATCAGTCGCAAACACTACCACCAGTCGCCACCACCACCACCCGTCGCCGCCACCGTACCGCCGCTACCACTATCGCCGCTTCATTAGTCTCGTAAGACTAATATGTAAAACACGGTCCTACGTCTAGTTCTAAATTATAAGGTAAACTTTTCTTTTTCTCGCAATGTCGCCCGCGAAGTATCTCGATTGAACAGTCAAAACACTGAAACACTCAAAGTATATACTGTAATTCTCACTCTCTAAAAACAATATCTCCGCATCTCCACCACTCGCCGTCCGTCTATCCACCGCCGCAGTCGCATCTCTGGTCACCCCAATGGCAAGTTCCCAACTATCATTTTCTATAATTTTTACATAGAAACATAAAACCCTAATTTAAAGGTATTAACTAGATAATTAGGCTATGTAACACTTCGAAACCCTAATTTAAATTTATTATTATTGCTAAATTAAATTATATTTAAATTTCTAGTTAATTAATTGTATTATAATTGTTTAAACAAGTGAATATTGGTTTAGTGTAAAGTGCTTTACTATATTTTATTTTTGCTTAATTAAAGCATTTTGAATGATATTTTCTATCGGTACATCTAACAAGAATGGTAGTTAATGTATAGTTTTGTTAGTTTTATCTGGTGTATAGACGTATAGTTTAAGTTAGATATGGTAAAGTGGTTTGAATAATTGATGTGAATTGATATTGTTGATCATTACGTTCAATGAAAACGATTAATGACAATGTAATTAGTGTAATTTAAGAAGATTTTGTTAATTTTTGTTAATGTTTTGGGGTTAAAGGGTGTATTTCATTTATACTAAAGGGGGAATTGGTTTTGACTTTTGTTGAAAGAAAAAGCATCGATTTTGTATCAATTTAGATTTATTTATTTATTTATGTAAAACTCCTTTGCTTTTATTAGTATTATAAGGATGTTGGTTTCTTCACTGGGATTCTCTTTATGATAAAAGTTAGGGTTAAGCGTTTTTAAATTTATCTAACTTAGTATGTTTTGTTATAGTGTGTATCATACTTTCAAACCTTCTTATGTGTATACCAAACTCTAGATTTGTTGCTATGTATGTATCTGGTGACAGTTTGGATTTTGTAACTGGTATTTTTGCTGATGCGACAGTCATATTAGTTGTCACGTCACTTTTTTACAAGTTAAAGAGGTCGGATATATCTAACGGTATGAATTGAAAAAACTTGGCCTTAAAACTTATAGCAAGTATCAGTTAGTTGTGGTATCAAGTCATCCAGCATGCTACCAGAACTCGTCAGGGTATTCTGTTCATCTGTTGTATCTGTTATTATGTATAAGGCTGTATAAGCTTATGTTGATGGTTGATCACATCTGTTATATGGAAATATGGAATCATGATTATAGCCATACACTCTTCCTGTGCTAATCAAAGTGTAAATGTTAATATTAAAATTGTCAGAACTTGATACAACTAAGTGAAAGGAATCATTCTATAGAACATATAATTCCCCAAGACTTCAGACTTCTTTGTCAAACTCAGATGACGACTCTGTATTGCTGGTATTAGGATCTGGTGGCCAGTTTAAGGCAAACATTCATTGAGGGCGAGGTATGATATTGTATAAATCAGTCAGACGAGAGTATTAGGAAAATATTCATTTTTCTTGTTCTTTCAATTCTATACTCAAGTTCAATCTAAAATATTGTTTTTTATTAATGTGGATCTTATGTTGCATAGTTGTATATCCCATCCCCTTTGAAATTGGAACATAACTATTTCATCATTCATGTCAGTTTGGTTATCTGTTCATTTCATAGCATTTGTCATTTTTGGTTTAGTTTTGAACTGCTGAACAGCTCCACCTATTTTTCTTCTATTAGGATGAAGAAAAGGAGAGTCAAGCAGATTCTGTTTTCATGCAGTTAAAGGAAGCTGTTGCTGCCAACCCGGATGATCCATCTGCCCATCTCAATCTTGTAACAAAATCTTTAACATCCCCAGATTACATCGTAATGTTTGGGATTTATTTTGATCAATCTATGTTTTTATAAATATAAATGTAGGGTTTGTTCTTGTGGAAGCGGATTGGAGAAGAAGCCAAGGAAAAAGCAGCAGAGCATTTCGTGATTGCAGCAAAACTCAACCCTCAAGATGCAAATGCTTTTAGGTGTTTGGGTCATTACTATAGCAAAGTTTCAGTTGATAAACAAAGAGCCCTCAAATGTTATCAAAGAGCTCTCACGCTCACTCCTCAAGATTCTGAATCTGGGGTTAGTTTCATTCTTAACTTTTTCATCTCTTTGTTTGTACACATTCATTGATTTTTTTTGTTTCCCTCTGAAGACATATTGTTATGTCAGCATCGGTGTATATATTATGTATTTGCGGCAAGATCTTTTAAACCATTCAAGCTGATTGATTTCGGACCCGACTGTTCATTTGTTCATGGCTTACAAATGCACAAACTAAGATTTATGGAAACCTTGAGGTGATAATATCCCCCATTTGTATGGAAACAGGTCAATTTGGGCTGTATTTTATTGGAAACGCGTCAAACTGGTAGATTTTAGGTAAACAACTGATATGGACTGCGTCGAATAGGTCAAATGCCGCCTAACATGTAGTCAAGTGTTTACTGTCTCCTAATTCATTTTATTGATTGCGTAAACTATTTAATTTTACATGGATTATTGTTGGACCTCACATGGATTGTGATTGCCGCAAATGATGGCTTTTTATAGTTGGTAGGAACAATTATCATACGTCTCAGTTGGCGATTTCTTTCATTGTGGTTGGTTTACAGGAATCAATGTGTGATTTGTTGGACAAAGAAGGAAAAGAGAGCTTGGAGATTGCCATTTGTCGTGAAGCTTCAGGAAAGTCGCCAAGGGCGTTTTGGGCATTTCGTAGACTAGGTTTTTTGCAGGTTCTTTTTCGTTTTGGAATCACGCTCTCTATTATGAACCTGACCATATAATTACACACATGTGCGGCACTTCCTTGACAGTTGGGTACTTGTGCAGGTCCATCAGAAAAAATGGTCTGAAGCTGTTCAAAGTCTTCAGCAGGCCATTAGAGGATATCCTACATCTGCTGATTTATGGGAGGTTTGTATTCCATCCTCACAAGTTTCTGTTCTCTTCTGGTGGTCAGTGTTACTTGAAGTAGCCCCTCATTTTGTCTTGTTTCACGTTATAGGCTTTAGGTCTTGCTTATCAGCGATTGAGTATGTTCACAGCAGCTATTAAGGTACTTTATCTCTATAATTGTTTATCAGCTCATGTGCAGTCATCTTTGCCATAAGTTATGGGTTTTATTTGTGTGTTTCTTTGCGCATATCAAGCATAGTTAGTGCACTATGACTTTGAAATAATATTTGATCTCTTTTGGCAAGTGTTGATGGTGTTACTTTGGAAAAAAAAACCTGGAAAAAGTGAATTCACATTTACTGCTTGTATGGTTTCTCTATTAATATAGGGTAGGTCATACAATTGTTGTAATAAGATATCTGTATTGGCTTAGAATTTAAATGATATACTGATAGATTATATGCAAAAGTTTTTTTTTGTACAAGCCCCAAATGCATTTAAATATTTATCGATGAATTTTATTTGTTATCCAATAGTCATATGCTCGAGCTATTGAGTTGGAAGAGTCAAGAGTATTTGCATTGATTGAGAGTGGATATGTCTTCTTGATGCTTGGTTCACATCGAAAGGTAATCTTCTGCCATGTGCATTTTTAACCAACGCTAATTATGCATATATGTATTCTTGACACATTAGAACATATTTTTGTTCAGTATTTAACAAGTAACTATATATGTGGTAGTTTAAAACAGTACATCTAATGGGGATTTCACTAACTAGCTATATGGGTGAAGGGAGTTGAGCAGTTTCAGAAAGCTTTACAGATATCATCTGAAAATGTAGCCGCACACTATGGGCTTGGATGTGGGCTTCTTGAGTTATCAAAGGAATGTATAAGTTCAGGTGCATTTAAATGGGGAGCTTCAATATTAGAGGTAAGTTGATTCCTAGAAGTTACTTGTGTCGAATTAAATACAAAACTATCAAATCCTCATTGAAATCTTTATAATTTCATAGGAGGCATCAAATGTCACAAACACTGGTACATGTTTGGCCAAAAATCTTTCATCCATGTGGAAGTTGCATGGTGATATTCAGGTATACCTATACTGAGGACTGTTAGAAGTGTGCTTACTTTTCCTCACCATTCGATCGCCATATTTAAAATAAACCTGATTCTCCCGCTAAAATAGGAGTATATTATTTCTTGGTTATGTATGACCTTGTTATTTTTCTTTTTCTAATCTAGCTATACTCCTTGTTTCCTCTCCTTGCATCTTTTTATGTGTTTGTAGCTATTGCATTTCTTTTAAATATGAAGATTCTTGTTCTGGGGATAGGCGATATTTAGATATGTGCCTTGAATGTGATTATGTGATTTTGAATAATTAGACACATATATCAGCTATAATTAATTGACCTGTGAGAATTGCTGTTTAGATGAACTTTTGTGGTTTGAAGTTGTAAGAATCAGATAATAAACTGTTTAAGTGTGTGACAAATTCTGAGTATATGAAGTTATGAACAATTTATACAGAGTACATAAAATGACCAATATTGTATATTCTTGTTAAAGAAGGATATACATCTTGAGAGACAGGACTATCGGAGTAATCGTCTCTCAAGTTAGGTTAATTAGCTAAATTTATTTTACCTTATAATATAATTTCTGCTGTAGCCTGTATGAAACTGATGATCCTAAATAATCTGGTAGTTAAAGACAAAATTTGTTTTCCCAAACACAAAAGAGAACTAATTATTGTGACTGCAAGTCACAGAATCAGTTTTAAGACTCCAATCCATACGCCCCCCAGTCTCGATATAAAAGTTATGTTATGCACCTTAAATTTTTCGCTGCTATCCTTGCTAGCTTACATATGCAAAGTGTTTCCCGTGGATGGATGAAGACATTGTCTTAGAAGCAAATGAGAAAGCTTTGATTGCTTCCATATTTTCATGGAAAAACACCTGTTCTTCAGCTGCACTTTGTGCCAGACGTTCCTATCAACAAGCTCTGCATTTGGCTCCATGGCAAGCTAACATCTACACAGATATTGCTATCACCATAGATGTCATAAACTCTTTCAAAGAGGAGGAAAAACATGATCTTATCCAAAGGTAAGAACTTTTGCATGTTAGTATAGATGGCAAAATAAGTGCGTTTGGTGGGTTTGGTCACAAGTTAAAATGGGTGATTTCTGGGTTTGGTAGGGTTGAGCGGTTGACCCAAAACATTTCTTTCACCTTTTTAGTTTTTTAATAATAGTTTAGTATTTCAAATATAGTTTGAAAAGTATTATTTCAATAATAATCCATTTCTTGAAGATTGATGATGTTTTATGCATACTAAAATTACACGGTCTTTGGGTGACTTCTGACCCGTTTTCTTTTTAACTATCTTTTAAATTATACAGGTTTGACCCGTTAGAGGTAAAATATAACTCGAATTGACCCATTTTCAAATATATAGATCAAATTTACTACCTCTACTTGTAAGCCTTGTGACTAATGAATCTTGCAATATTTAAATTTGCTTTTCTTTATGTACAGTCTTTTCTCTGATGCAGGAAGTTACCTGAGAAAATGATTCTAGGGGGATTATTACTTGAGAGTTATAATAATGAGTTCTGGGTTGCATTGGGATGCTTATCACATCATGTGGAGTTGAAACAGCATGCTTTTATCAGGTCACTACAGTTGGATGTCTCATTAGCTGCTGCATGGGCATATCTTGGGAAGGTAGAGCTTATACTATCTTGTTATAAATTGTTTCTAAAGGTGGCAAAATTGGTCAATTGGGTAATGGATCAAAATGGGCTTCGATCGAATAGTGTAGTTTTTGATGTCGAAACACAGCGGGTCAGGTTAACATTAACACTTTTTGTCCAATTTTTATTTCAAAAGTTAGTGTCAAATATGATTGCATATCTATGTCTACATCTACACGAAATATATATAGTATAATGCATGAATATCCGCAACCTAAAAGAAACCAAGAGTCCAAACCTAACTCCAAACTTACCATTTTAAGAGTCAACACTCATAAGGCACCACATCACTTTCTTTTTTCCAACCCAATATTAAACTGACACAACACCCTTTTTCCCACCCAATAAAAATGTGACACCACCCTTTTTCCCACCCAATAAAAATGCGATACACCACTCTTCCTCCCCTCTTACACCACCACCACCACTGGTTGCCGGATAGTGCTAAAAGTTGCGTGAAACCACCAAAAAGGTCGAGAAACCCTCAAAAACTATCCACCTCCGTCGCATTGTCCGGGTACCATGCTAGTATTATTTCAATGATGGTATAGAATTCCGAATAAAATGATTTGCGATGTTTTTGGATGTTTGGTCACTTACAGATATACCATAATCAAAATGAACCCATAAAAGTAAATGGGTCGAATTGCCACCTCTGATTCTTTTTATGTGGTAAAAGTTATTATTTTCAGAATAATAGTTATTATAGTTTGAGCTCTTTCATTGTTACTCTTTAGAGCCGGTAATGAGTAAAATAATATATTCATTATGTTGACAATGTTATGGCTAAATGTTGACCTTCTACAGCTGTACAGAAAGCAAGGTGAAAAGAAATTGGCCCAAGATGCATTTGATCGTGCCAGGAGTATTGATCCATCGCTTGCATTACCATGGGCAGGCATGTCAGCTGATATGTCCATTAGGCAAGTTAATCTCTCCGTAAAGTGATGTACAGTTCTAGTGAGCATTTGTACTTTGCATCTGTATTTAGATACTTCTTTTCTCAGGGAAATTAAGGCTGATGAAGCTTATGATTGTTGTTTACGCGCTGTGCAGATACTGCCGGTACTCTCTATCTCTCTCTATCTCCCCCCCTTCTCCCTCCCTTCCTTCCACATCTGAATGCGAGTGGTTTATGTAAATATATAAAGTCATCGTGTTGTTTTGTATTAAGCTGGAACGTGGTTTGGATATAATTGTTCTAAACAGTTAAGCTCCTCTATTCTTGAATGTTTCGAGTTTCAACCAAATTTGGTTTTTTTTAAAGTTTCCCTTTTAGTGAAAATTTTTGCCTTAGTCAAAACCGGTAGTTTTTTAGCACGGGTTAGGTTAAGTTGATTCTGAAACCCTTGTCAAAATAAAAAATAAAAAAATAAAACTTGATTATCTTAGATAATTAGTGTCAGTCTGTCAGATATAATCACGAATATTTTTAATTCTATAATAATATATATGATGAATAATATGGATCGAAGTAACCACTTTTAGCACAGATATAAATAACATAATCTGAATCTATAAATGGGTCGAAATTACCACCTCTGGCTTTTGGCATTCCTTTTACATCACTCAAGAGTCTCAGTCCTGTTTAAGTATGCATATTTTTGTAAAATTGTACTTACAACACCATTATTTTCAGCTTCCAGAATTTCAGATGGGTCTTGCAAAGCTTGCTCTGCTTTCTGGTCAACTTTCGTCTTCGGAGGTACTTGGTATTCTGTATATTCAAGAAAAGAATGTGTTATAGTCTACATTGTCCCATATATACTCATTTAGTAATAGTTAAACTGCAGAAGTTCTAATTGATACATTTCCGTCATTGTTACAGGTATTTGGACCCATACGCCAGGCCTTGCATCATGCACCGCAATATCCTGAATGTCACAATCTTTTTGGGCTTGTTTGTGAGGCTCGATGTGATTATCTATCTGCTATTACCTCTTATAGGTTAGCACGTTGTGCAGTCAACACTTCCTCTCGTGACACTCAAAAACTTCTTGATATATCTTTAAATTTGGCAAGGACATGCTGTAAGGTAGTTACTAGTTTCTCTTTTTTAACAATCTAACATGAGGTTGCAAAATGGACAAATTTGATAACTTGTCAAATATAGTATTGGTTGAAACAACCCTAGTTGATCCCTCAACACTTTCCCGTCCAAGTTTAAAACGATATCTAAATACTTAACACTTTAATTATGATAACAAAAGTAATATTAAGTAATGGTAATCTGTATCTTTGAATAAAAAGGGTTAGCAGTTGCATGCATAAAGCAGCTCTCGGTGATCCATTCTCTTTTCAGCTAAATTATATTATTTTGTATATTTGAGATAAAGCACAACCCAATTTGACCCATTAATAAGTGAATGAGTTCAAATTTCTACCTCCATTTTTTAACTTTTTAAGATATGTGCTTTTATCCTTGCAAGTTGTGATATCTTCTTGCTACTAGCATATCAAATTGATATTTTGTTGGTTTTAAGGCAATGAAATTAGATTTTACATGATCCAGGCTGGCAAAGCTTATGAAGCAGTGCAAATATGTGAAGAATTAAAGAAAAAAGGTGTTCTTGACTGGGAGGGTTTGCATGTGTATGCTTTATCGTCATGGCAACTTGGCAATAATGATCAGGCTTTGTCTGTTGTGAGAATTCTAGCTGCTAGTGTCAAATCATTGGAACCAAAATTGGCATCCACCTCCATAAGTTTCATATGTAGAATGCTTTATTATATTTCTGGACGGGAAGCAGTGATGGCAAGCATTCTGAAAATGCCCACGGATTTATTCAAAAGTTCAAAAGTTAGTTTTGTGGTATCTGCCATTCATATTTTGGATCAAAGCAATCAGCTTGAGCAAGTTGTTGCAAATAGTCGATCTTCCTTATCAAATCATGATGAAATTATTGGAATGCATTTTTTAATAACACTAAGTAAATTGGTACGTTCACTGATCCATCTTTCTTGATTTTGCTTTTTATTCATTGTAGAGGTGGCTAGATGAGCGTATTGGTAACTTGCTATAAAGTGGCCGGGTTGAAATGGGTGATTTTCTGCCTGATTGAGTTGGCCTAACCACCAACAGTTTTTTGTCCATTCAAAATTTTATTTATAAATTTGTAAAGTGCTAATTATGATTACAAAAACACTTTTAGCTACTTTTGGAGGCTGCATTTATTTCTCTTTTTTTTTGAAAGGGTGAGGCTGCATTTATTAAGATAGACTTTAGATAGACTTTTGATGGCTTCTAACCCTTTTTCCCTTCCACTTTTAGCTAGTTTTTTTTTTATTTGCCATTTAATCGGTCTGAGATAAATTACAATGGACCAGTTCACAAGTATATGGGTCAACATTGTGACCTGTAAGTTTTACTTTGCCAAACTTGAAGTTGCCGATGAATTTTTATTTTGTTTATTGTAGGTAAAAAGTGGTTCAGAGGATCGTTTGGGAGTTCAGAATGGAATAAATCACCTTAGGAAAACTCTCCATAAATACCCTAATAGTTATTTGCTAAGGTAAATCATACTGATGGTGTTGGTGATTAATAATAGTATATACATACTTCTTATCCAATCTTTATATCTCTAAACATGATTTCTATACGTCTGAAAAAAGCATCCTGGAGTCTTGGAGGAAAGTCAGAACATTGACTTGAGTTCAAGATGATTTTTTGCAGATTTTTATGACTGAAATTGACCTAATGATACGAAGTAACTAGATTACCCTTGAACTTCCAGACTCCAGAGATTAGCTAAAATGCTTGAGTTTTTGATTTGTAATTCATCTGTTGTATAAATTTCTAAGTTTTGAAGTGGATTATTTTATTATATTAATGAGGATAGAGAAAGTACAAGGATGCACTTATTTCTTTTGAAGTATTCAGAGTTTGCTTCATAAAACCTTTTTGCCCCATAAAATGTTGCACCCTATAGCATTGCAACTAAAAAGTGATGTTATGAATTTACCCATCCTTTCTAAATTCATGATAATTAGTCATTTAGTCAATTTGCACTTAATCATGTCTAAAAATCTTTTTATTTCATAAATTTTTACCGAAGTGATGTCTAACACAAATATGTTTGTTAACAGGAATTTTCTTGGATATCTTTTAATATCTAGTAATGAACAGAAAGATACTCACTTGTCTACTAGATGTTTCACCGTGAGAAGTACTCCTTCAGAGTGTCCCAAGGAAGAGGGTTTAAGACGTGCACCTGAGATCCTTGGTGCCAGTGCCGTTGCTTGCTATACGACCGGGAATCTAAACAATAAATACTCTTTTCCTACTTGTAAAGACCAATCGACACTTCAGCATGGATCTCTTAAATTATTGCAAAGGTATCATCATACTTTTTACATCTTGTCCTTTATAAAAGTTTTCTTCTCATCCTGGCATTCTAAGAGAAGGTTATCAGTTTTTGTGGTTAAAGGGACTACTTTTCAATTTTAAGATCGTTTTGGATTAATTAAATGTCTAAGAGTTTTTTATAACTACACGATGGGTGTCTGTATTTAGTTATGTGATGGTTGAGACTTGCAATCACGATAACCAGTTATTAATGGTTGGCTAAAACCAACCATCAATAGATGGATTGGTATTTGGGGAGACTTGAGACTTTGTGGTGTTGGGTTCAAATCCTGGTGTGAGAAATGCTCCCAGGACTGGAGACAGGGGTTTCACATAATGGGTTTCCCTGGAATTGGAGTTGGGTATATGAAGAGGCAACGCTGTTGAGCCCAAATTTGCCGTTCAAAAAATAAAATTAATGGTTGGCTAAACAGGTTCTGCTTATCATTTTATCATGATTTAGGGGTTAAATAATCTACTTTATACCAGTTGCAACAAAACTGAATGTCAAAAGGGTAAAACAATTTTTTACCTAAACATGCCCTTTTTAAATTAAGAAACCTAATTACTTCTTCTTATAACCTATATTGATGGACTTCCACACCTCTCTCATGAAACATATATTGTTTTTTTAATTAATTTTTTAAGTAATCAGAGTTTCCCAAACACTCAAATAATTGATTATCTGATCATTACACCTTCAAACAACAAAAGCACATCCATACACATTTTATTACATCTGATTATGTTTCTGGTTCTGGTTATTCAAAATCACATAATCACTTTCAAAATGCACATGCTAACACCCAAAATTTCTGAGACTTATATCTTTCTATTGATCCTTTTGATCGCAAGAGAGAGAAAGATGGAGCGCCTCTTTTTGGTAACTACTATAGTTTTCCAAAGCTAGTTCTATAATCTTGCTGTTGACTTTTAACAGGTGGTGCCATCAAGAACCATGGAATAAAAATGCAAGATACCTGCTAATTCTTAACTATATTCAGAAAGCACGTGAAGAGAGATACCCTCAGCATATATGCATGGGACTTGAACGATTGACTAATTTAGCTCTTACAGATGAATCTCGTCAATATCAAAAGTTCCAACTTTCTCTTTGTGCTTCTGAGATATCTTTACAAAGTGGAAACCAAGTTGCCAGCGTAAATCATGCTAAAAATGCTTCAAAGCTTTCTCTGCCTGATGGGTATCTCTTCTTTTCCCACTTGCAATTATGTCGTGCCTATGCTGCAGAAGATAACCGGGACCGTTTACGTGAAGAGTATATGAGATGTTTGGATTTGAGAACAGATTATCATATTGGTTTTATAGGTCTAAAATATATTGAATGTCTCTATGGGCTACAAACAGATGGAAATATAATTGAATTGATGTTTGAAGAATGTTCAAAGGATATCAAATGTTCATGGAATATCTGGACGGCCATATTGAAACTAGTCCAGGGCCTGATTGCTGTTTGGAATCAGGATTTTCTTGGTGCTGAGGAGTTGTTTGCACATGCTTGTTCATTAAATGGTTCTGAAAGCTGTCTGTTTTTGTGTCATGGTATGTGTTATAATTGACCACAAACTAGAGGTGGCAATATGGGTGGGTTGTTAAATGGTTCATGACAGTTGATGTTTTGGTATGGGGCGGTTAGGTTTGTTTTGGTTGACCTGAAACACTCTTGTCAAGTTTTCCAAAATTGTTAATAAACAATCTAGTTATTTGAATAGAATGATTTTGGAGTTGTAAATGCTACATGTTTACTTTGGGCGACTTTCATTCGTTTATTATACTGCTGCTTTATAACCTGTTAAAGATAAAACATGACTTGTTAATTTGTTATGTTATTTACAAGTAAACGGATCAATAGTTCCACCTCTGCCATAAATGTTCAGTAATCGCTGTAATCACGCTTTACACCATATCTTAATTTTCTATGGTTATATTCAGGTGCCGTCTGTATGGAACTAGCCAGACAGCAATGCAACTCAGACTACTTGCTGCTTGCGGTTGAGAGTCTGAAGAAAGCTAGAGATGTTTCTCGTGCCCCGATACCGATCCTGCAACTGTTGCTAGCACAAGCAGAAGCAAGTCTCGGATATAAAGGCCAATGGGAACATTACCTTAAGCTTGAATGGTTGTCTTGGCCCCCAGGTTTGGCTCTTATTCTAATACAGTTTTTTTTGTTGACCAGTGACTTTTTCGTAAAAGTGGTAAAAAAGATTAGATCGACGGGTAGAAACGGGTAACTTATAGTAAGGGTCTGATTGACAGTTATCATTTTTTGTCCATTTTGATATGCACACAACGTAATTTAGCCATAGACAATATGTACAAGTGGTACACTGCACGTGTACAATCGTATAAAGCATAGTGTTATTGTGTGTGGCTGAGTTTTGTTGTGTATATATCACTTCCCATTTCTTAAACATTTATTAAAAAATTCTTTTATAAATATTAATCTAATTGTTTGATGTGGATGCACCAACAAAGTAAGAATGTCCTTTGAGCAACTTTCAACCTGGTTTCTTTTTAGCTAGAAGTTTTAGTTATTTTACAAGCTAAATTTATTTTCCCATTTGACCATTTTACAATATAAACCGAATCAATCCTTTTATTAGGTGAATGGTCTGGGTTGACATGAAACAATTTCTTTCCAATAGTTAGGAATTATATGTAAATAATCATAGCTCAAAATATGATATTGCAATTATAATGTGATTTTTTGAGGTAGGCTTTAGTATGTTGTATGCATTTATAATAAACTTTTGAATTCGACTTGTTTGGCTTTTTTTTAACCGTTTCCTTCTTAGCCATTTTTTCCCCTTATTTTTTGTTTATAATTTTTACCCATTTGACCCGTTGAGATAAGACAACCAGATTTGGCTCATTTGAGTAAATGGGTTAAATTTGTTACCTATTGGTCGAATGGTGATAATTTTGTTTCTTTTTTTTTCCTATAATTTTCGATGACATATGTGCAGAGATGAGACCCCCCGAGATCTTTCTTCAAATGCATTTACTTCTAAAACCGTCCGAAGATGGAAGAATGAAACAGTATCAGAAAAATCCGTTGAGATGGATTCTTCAAGCAATACACATGAATCCATCTTGTTCAAGATATTGGAAAGCTTTACAGAATTCGTTATTAGTACCTTGATCATAGCTATTTGTTTGTTTGTTTGTTTTTTTTAAATTTTTATTTCAAGGAACTACTATCTTCTGGTAACCTTTTATGGCATCAATCTGTAACGTTTATCAAATGTACAACCAGTACTAAGAAATTTGAGTTTAGAGAAAACATGGCGTCGTCTTAGAAAGAAAGTCAACATTAGTTATTATGCGTTTTTTGAAAGAAGATTTAGCATCTCCTCCGAGTTAAACAATGCTTGAAACTATGACCATTGCAGTTGAAAATCTTGATCTGATGTACACGAACAGTGCAAAAAAGAATGGTAAAAGTAGTATATATCCTGAAAAGAGTAACATGAAGAGCAAGTAACTCGAAATGATACATATAAACAAATTGATATTCAGACGTCATCTTTAACATACATATAAAACATAAAACTAATATACTTATGAAGAAGATGCAAACTGCATATTTAAGTGACAGATGAAACCTTATTATCCAACAATGTCCTCTTTTTATCTTGATTACTTACTCCCACATAGTTCGGATCCGCAACGTGGCAAACAAATTTGATGTGTTGAGCTAAACAAATCTCTTTTCGAAGTCTTTTCCCTTCCATATAACGCTATCGTTAAGGGCTTGCAAGTGTATGACAGACCATATTGGTACTGGATAGAAACAAGTTTTTAATACTTGAGCGCCGTAGACGTAGTACCAGTTGCAAAAACCATGGTAGCAAATTCAAACATTTTTTTGATACTTGTATTGCATACCATCAATCAATAATGCAATGTTGATGGTTTAGGATGATTTTGGCTATTTCTTACCATAGAAAATTGGTTCCCAAACTCTACGTTTAGGTCGGTCTTTGATCACTCACTAACTTTTGATGATCCATGTTTGTTTTAACAAGTTACAATATTTTTATCATTGAAATCCAGATTACATATTTTTGGGTAATGGAGTTCAGGATTACATATAATGTCTCATCTAAACTATAAAACAAAATAATAACTTTTAATACAGTATCAATCTTAAGATATAAAAACAGTAACCGTCATATTATCACATATCACTATATTTTTCTTAAGCAATATAAGCGATTATTTACGATTTAAAATATTCTATCTCATTACATTATGCTGACATCATGCTAGTTAAAAAAAATTCTTTTTTTACATTCTCCAAACTTAAAGACTCATAACTTATGTTAACTATTTTTTTTTTATGTATTTATTTTTTGCAATTTTAAAATAAAATTTATGAAATTAATTCCACTAGATTTTCTTTTGTGTTTAACCATTTGGACCCAATACCAATAGCCCATTCCTATTCCAGAAAGAAAAAAAACCCATAAACTTGGGCTTCTTCTCTCTCTCTCTCTCTCTATATATATATATAGATATATAACCAGTTACACAAAGTAAAAGCCATACAAAGAAATACATACAGCCCCCAGATCTTTCTGGAATTTTTTTTTTCTTTCATAACTTAATAAATAGAAAGATTAAGCATTAGCAGTTTGCAGGTTCCACTTGCAGCAGCAGCAGGTATAACAAAAAAAATAATTTATGTTTTTTTTTTCAAGTTTTTTTTTTTTTTTTTTTTTTTTTTGTTAAAATGT
>JAOEHQ010015948.1:0-15350 GCA_025447715.1 Asclepias incarnata
CAAAACCGGGAAAACCGGCCGGTTCTTAAACTCGACCCGGACCCCTAAAAAACCGGCTTTTAAAAACCGGTCCCCTAACCGCGCACCGGTCAGACCAGTCGAACCGGCCGGTCCGGTTTTTAAAACATTGCCCATTACTCAATATTCAATCTTTCTCACACCCACAAAGAAAATTTGATTATTTTTGAACTTACAAAAAAGAGTTAATCCTTTTCTTTACATCAATAAAAAAGTTTTTGATTTTTTCCACATCCACAAATAGTTTTAGGATTTTGGTTAAAATCGATAAATTTGATATATTTTTGATATTTCGAGTAATATAGTTTGTATTTTTAGGATATGAATATAAATTATTATGTGGACTGGATTACCATCATCAATTGAAACTTAGATAAGTTTTAGAATTTTTTTGTGGAGATATGTTTTTAATAATTTAATTATTAATAATCATGAAAGCTAAAAAATGTTAATTATATTTAAATTAATTATTTAGTAAGGTTTATTCTTTTATGAAAAGCTAAAAATATAAATTAGTGATGGTAAACAAAAAAGTATAAATTAATAAGACTTTTTTTTATAATTATTATTAAAGTTTTTTTTTTTGGCATATTTTCAAATTTATAATTTTAATTATGACACATGCAAAATTAATTTTAGAGATCAATTAAGCTTTTTGATTGGTTAATAAATAGTTAGATCAGTTATCTTTTAATATATATAAAAAAAGATGACTAATCTAGTCATCTAATTTCCTATTTACTACAATAGAAAATATAAAATGAAGATGGGCTTTAAGGATACCATGACATAGATAATCGGCAAGAAAGGCATCAACAAGAAATGCCCCCCAACAATAGGGTCACATAACACGTCCCAGACCAATTTGATAGGTTATTCTTGAAATAAAGCAATAGATTTGTGCCACTCTTTCGCAAAGGTACAAAATAACAAAATAAATTAAGTAAAAATTTAATTAACAAAATAAATTCTGAAATTAGCTAAATAATTTATATATATAAAAAAAACTTACAAAAAAAGAGTTGTGGACTTTCTATTCCATATTTTCTCTTTACCTCTTGGCACCCTCGTTGAGTTGATTGGATCCAAACAGATGGCTAGTTCCTATAGAATTTAAAAGAAATAAAAATAGATTAGCAAAATAATAAAATATGTAATAGAACAAAAAAAAAATAGATGATGTGGTGGATGGTGGTGGTGGCGGGGTGGTGTGGCTGTGGTGACGGTGACGGGGTGGTGCGGTTGTGGATGGATGTGATGGTGGTGGATGGACCCGAAAAACTAGTACCAAGATCCTAGATCTAGATCGATCTTTTGGGAGAAAAATATTTGGGAGTAAAAGTGTGGGGGTTTCAAATTTTTTTGTTTGAAAATAAATGGTTGTAAAAATTTTAATAGGTTTTTGATACCCAGCTTTCTTACACGGTATTAATAAGGTCGTGTAAAAATTTCAATCTAAAATTTAATGAGATTTTGTTACAGGCTTTCTTACATGGTTTTTATAATAAATTGTGACAAAATTTTCAAATCTATTTTTTTACACGGTTAGATATTTTCAACCGTGTCAACAATTCCGTATTTTATTTTATTTTTTATTTTACATAAAGTTTTGTTATTAACCGTGTAAAATAAACATAGATTAAAACCCATTTTTGTAGTAGTGAAAAATCATTGTAATCTTGTAATTAATTTTAAAAGTACAAGACTTGCGAATATAAGTTTCACAGTCACTATGGTCAAGAAAAAAGTTCTGTGTTTCTTCATGTATTGTGCTTTCAAATTTTATGTCGCTAATCACATAATAAGATATAGCATATAACGTATAACTGTAGCCAAATAAGGTTATATATTGAACAAATAATTAATATCGTTTTACGTTGTTTTTGTTTTGGATTTATTTAGTACCTTATCTTATTACCGATCCTATATAATATAATTAAGAGTACATGTATAGTGCGGATACTCCATCATGTTGTGATGGAGCCTTCTTGTCGTGGTTCCACTCCTACGTGGTCGTCGATGTGGTGATCATCCGTTTATTTATGAGAGTTAGTTTTTCTAATATGGTATTCTAGAGGCGATTTGATTTACTTGGTTGTGGACAATATGAAAGCATCGGAATAATGTCGTCTTCAAAGATAGCAACTTGTATAGCGTTGATGTTTTTCATGATGATGTTTCTAGCTAAATTTTTTGGATTAATTGTCGTAATATAAAAGATAGCTTAGTTTGGCCACTATGGTAAATTTATCCTAACTATCTGTTGTAATTTTTGTGTTTTTTGGTAATTCGTTGAAAATCTCTTTTATTAATCCAATTTGCTGTTAAAAAAAACCACTATAATAACTTGCGGATAAAAAATAACTTAATGTAGTTTTTAATGTGATGCTGACATGACAATTTTTTTCAGTCTACATTTCCCAAGTAGACGAGGTACCTTGTTTCGGATCATATGCAATTTTAGTTGCATATCGCACTTGCATCCCTATTCTCTCAGCCACACAGTATATATATATATATATATAGTAAAAAGTTAAAATGAGAACCAAATATTTGTCGAGAACCATAAGAACTATTTTTTCATTAATATGTATAAGGATAGTATTGTAATTTTATAAAATCAATTTAAATAATTAACAATATATAAATTTAAATCTCCATGAATCTCTCCCATGATTTAATTTAGTAGTTACAAAAAAAACCTATTTTATTTACACCATTTCACTCACGATTTTATCAAAGCAAAAGATCAATTTGGATTATAATAATGATATATATCTACGTAGGTTGACAAACAATTGGTCGCAATTCAAGCAAAGAAATTAAATATAAAATTATACAAAATAAAGTAGTTATAAAATCCATTTTTTTTCTTTCAATTGCATGCAATTCTCGTATACTATTTCTTCCTTTCATCAAACTAAAACAAGTGTAGTTTATTAACCAAAACAATTAGATATCACACCACTTTTTGATGTTATATTATACTTGTATTTACATTTGTGTTGTATAATAAAAGAACAATAACAAAAGAAACATATTTTGTATCTATGATACTGTATTTTCCAATTATTTATAAAGACTATAATATTATTGAATCTTAGTAATAAGATATATCATGGGCTTTTTTTTTTTATAATAAAATGTTGTTTCTAAACTTTTATATTTTATTTGATTTAATGTTATGATTTTTGATTCGTATTGTTTATGTAGATGACGAATTATTAATTCACACGTGCACACCTCATATACCGAGGATAGTTTTTTTTTATAGGGAAAATTGATAAGTTTACATGTGCACACTTTCAAAATGTAGTAAAGTCGTCGCATGTGAACATGATGAAATCATACCAATTTATATGTGCACACAATTGATATTTACAAATTTATAAAATAAAATAAAAACACGTAATTTTTTTTCCACATGTGTACTCACCTAATGTTCACATATGACCATAGTTGTTCACATGTACATAATTGTTAAGCTGTTCACAAATGCACAATCTCTAGTAATACAAACCAAAAAGATGGTATTTATAAAAAAAAAAAAAATCTTGTTCACATATGTACTCAGCAAATGTTCACATATGACCATAGTTGTTCACATGTACATAATTGTTAAGTTGTTCACAAATGCACAATCTCTAGTAATACAAACCAAAAAGATGGTATTTATAAAAACATAATAATTTTTTTCACATGTATACGCACCTAATGTTCACATATGACCATAGTTGTTCACATATACATAATTGTTAAGTTGTTCACAAATGCACAATCTCTAATAATACAAACCAAAAAGATGGAGTGAACTAAAATAATTTATGAAATGAATTGAAATCAATTAAATTACTTTGTTAACCTGGAAGTTTTGTTTTATAGATTCTTTGTCATTAAATTATGTTTTAGTAATTTGCAACTTCCAATTAGATATTTACGGGATCGGTCCATAATTTTATCACAACAAATGTTTTGATTGTCCCATTTTGCCCTTCCGTACGTTTAAAATGAGTTAATAACATTAAGATCAAATCTAATTATTACAAAAGTGCCATTGTTCAATCTAAACCCTTGATCTAACTTATCTAATGGTTGATAATAGTTCTCATGGTTCTTGACAATTTTTTGGTTTTCGATCTAACTTAACCCTATATATATATATACATATATATATATAATCTTTATCTCATATCGCACATGTCAATTAAGTAGGGGATTTTGCTGGTAAGAGCAAGGATTCCAACAAATCGATCAAGGCACAACATTCAGTCTATGATGTTAAGCAAAGATCAAATCAAAATCAATATCATATCTAGACAAATCTTTTAATTTGGATGCCGGTTTGAGCTCGGCTCAATTAACCGTTGGGCTAACTCATAGAGTTCGAATATATATATATATATCAAAAGTATTGAAGTATTTATATATCAAAAGTATCCATTAGAGTTATGCTTAAAATAAATTACAAACTTAATTCGGGAGCTCAAATACCTATTGAAGTATTTATCATTTATATTAAATAAATAAAATTTGACTAAAAAGGTTCTATTGTTCTAACACAACTACAAGATACATATAAAGCTCGTAAGAGTTTAATTTGATCTCTAAGCACTCGCCATATGTTTTGAACTTGTTTTGTTCTATAAAAATTCAGGTTCGAACTCAATAAAACTTGAGTAGTTCTATTGAGCTCGAACTACTAGTATTACTAGCAGCTCGTGTTTCATGAAACTCTTTTACTTAGAGGGCTATTTAAATAGTCTATATGGTTCTAATTATTATTAGCATTCATACAAATATTTTTCTTGAACCTTCATTAACATGAATTAGAAGTGTTCCCGCGCAATACACAGTAGTTGATGATTTTTCAATAATTAAATTGAAGTTTACATAAAACTTGAAAACTTCATTTAGTACATGCTTCAAAAGCCGATGGTGACCGGCAGCTGACTTCGCCGACTAGTTTTGGATTGTCTAACACACGGGTATATAACAAATGTGTTTGTTATTATTGCTAGAGTATTTAAAAATAAAACTGATTATGTAAATTAATATGTAAATAATATAAATATAAATATTAAATGATAAGATAAAAAGTAATGATAATTATAAGGGTTTTGCTAACTATAGCCCTCAAGGCTATAGTTAAGCTTACCATTATAAAAACATTCTTTATTTAATGATTTAACATTAATTTTAATTATCATGTTTAGTTATTTTAATTATGGAAGTTTATTAATAACTCAAATTATTTTTAGGCTTGCTATAAATTCACATGAAATAGTGGTATTTTTATCATAAAATTAAAATCCTTTTTTAATTTACACATTTTGCACCTTTTATATCAAAAGCCTACCCCCTGAATTTTATGATAAAAGTATAACTATTTGATGCACGTTAATGAAAGCGACCAAAAAAAATGTTAACTACGGCCTAGGGGCTCCCGTTAGCATGCATAAAATAATTGTATCTTCCATATCAAAAGCTCACTCCCTGAATTTTATGATAAAAATACAACTATTTTATATGAATTATTAGCAAACCCAAAAATAACTTGAGTTATTAATAAACTTCCATAATTAAAATAACTAAACATGGTAATTAAAGTTAATGTTAAATCATTAAATAAAGAATATTTTTAAAATGGTAAGCTTAACTATAGCCTTGAGGGCTATAGTTAGCAAAACCCAATTAAGAATTACTTTTATGCATGTTACATAAACTCCCTTTCTAATTTTAGGATAACTTCAACAATATCCTATCTTTCTTGCTTATAGAATTTTTGGGAAGACATAAAGTTCATGATGATCATATAACAATGGGAGGTTATATTTATACTAAACGTTTTATTTTTCCCACTACAAATAATATGTTATGACTTTTTTCTCTCTGTTAGTAACTTTTTAACTCCTTACACGGTTTTTAATTACTCTTCTCCTGATTTATGATATTTTTATTTCTTCACATTTCTCATTTATGTCCTTCTAGTTTAATCGGTATAATATTGGCAGCAAATAACAATATCCATCAACACGAAAAGATCGAAAGAAAAATCGGCAAATTCTAGAAGCCTTTTGAAGTCATAATATCTTCATTAATACCACTAATTAATCTAGATCAAGATTAACCTCCTTTTTAAAAACGTGTAATCTTGTGTACCTAAAATGCCAAGACAAAAGTATATATCGATAGTTTCCAACCGTTGATTAATCATTTGTAACAATCATCTATTTAATTACCGTGAATCCACGTTGACATACACACCTTTCAAACGGTTTTAGTTTGAATGGGGAACTACGTACTAATTAAGCTCTTCAGAAAGCAAACAGACCAAATTCATTTCATCTTTGACACAGAATCAAATAAAGTATTCTACATTTCAACATCATATCATATAATAATAAATTAATAATGCTAATTCCCTTTCTACATCCGGAAAGCTTTTGAGTTCTGATTAATTTATAGTTTAGGTGTTACACATCAGAGTCCAAATATGCATATAATCACTTAAACTAATGCAGTAATGACCCACACCATTAAAATAATCCCTTAATTAGTACATATAATAATTGACAATTATCTTAAGTAATTAACTATACAAGACGTGTCCGCAAGCTGATTCATCACCTTTTATATATTCTAACATTCCACCAGCACCCAAAAATAGTAACCAGAAACTTCGATCTATCTATCTAGCTAGCGCTCTAAAACTCGTAAAACTTTGTTGTATTATGACATATGTGTTATGCAAGGATTGGACATGGGCCGTTTTCAAGGAGACACTAACAACCACTATGTTAGTTTTTTAATATATATTTCTAAGACAGTGGTCTCTTTTAGATTCTGTGTTATCATTGAAAATATGACTTAAGCTTTCTAATTAACTATAGTCATCATATAAGGAATGTTTTCTTTGATGTTTAATTAAGTATAATATATTAAAGACACTTGGTTGGTTACAATTGGCTAGAAATCGAATTTTCGACACTTGGGGACACACCATTTGATAGATTTTCTTATTTTATGAACTATAAGATCCCATATAGTGGATTTGCAAATGAAAAGGTAGCGTCATTAAGATTGTGAGGTCAGGGGCACTAAAATAATGTGCTGCTGCTGGATATATATATATAAAGGGTTGTTCCAAGTTATAAATAGCAATTTGTGTCACAAGAATTGGAGACAAGACAATAAATAGTATAAAAAAAAATAAACACATAAAAGGATCATATATATACCATATGGACGGAATGATGGGGTGGAGAATGGCGGAGCAAGGGTGGAGGAAGGGACCTTGGACACCTGCAGAAGATAAGTTGCTTATGGAGTATGTTGCATTGTACGGGGAGGGACGATGGAGCTCGGTGGCTAGTTCCACAGGTATGATCTATATGTGTTAAATTTAGTAAATTGCTTGTGAGTTATATAAACTATGAACTACCATATATTGCACCTTTTTGAGTTGAAATTTTGCATTACAAAATAATTTAAGGGTATGCGTTTAGTGACATATAGAGGTCGGATTTCATAGTATTGGGTTCAAGTCTTAACTGACGCATATATATGGTGTATTATGCGCTACCATGATTTACAAAAAGAAAACTTTATTGGCCGGTATATGTAGATGCATACACCGTCGTCTACACAAATCCCCCCTGCGCCCACATGGCCTCTATAATCATAACGCATGCGTGTGTGGCTAGTTAATTATATTATTCCTTTTTTGCTGTTAATTGATCTTGAGTTGATCTTTGGTTTTAGGATTGAAGAGGAATGGAAAGAGTTGTAGGTTAAGGTGGGTGAACTACCTAAGACCGGGGCTTAAGAAAGACCAATTATCGCCTCAAGAGGAAGGCATCATTATCGAACTTCATGCTTTATGGGGAAACAAGTAATTACACCTCTCTATCGTCTTTATCCTGCTTCTCGCTTGTGCTAATATATATTTCATGATCTCTAAAACCATATTATACGTTTTTAATACAGATGGTCCACTATAGCTAGATACTTACCAGGAAGAACCGATAATGAGATAAAGAACTACTGGAGAACCCATTTCAAGAAGCAAAAGCCAATCCAAAATGAGAAAAAGCGCAAATATGAAACTCAATATAGCTACAACCAAGAGTACAGACATGTTAACAAAAGAATGAACAATACCACATCATCCGAATCAGAAGAGAATGATAGAATAATGATGACCGAACCACCGCTACTAGCCACACTACAAGAAACCACTAATTCTTCCACATGCTGGCCATTGGCCACTGGTGAGCTCCAGCAACAAAACAGCCCATGTATGATGGCGCAAGATGTTGCACGGTGGTTGGACACCGTCACAGAAGACGGCATATGGAGTGGCATTCTTTGGAATCTAGGCCAGGATTATCCAAACCAAGCTGTGATGGAACAATCATTTACTTCATGTTTTTGAATCATAGCCCATAGGGTTTTAAGAATCCTATATTTTCTAAGCATTATCCACACAATAGACATCATTTTTTTGGGTTGTATTGTGGTAAGAAAGGACATAAGTAGAATAAATGTTTCTTAATAACAAAGCCTGTCATGGAATCTTGTATGCATTTTTGGTTCAAAAAAAGCACATAGCACACTAGTTAATTATAGCATTTCAATTAGATGTTTCATGATTGAAAGTGATTATTGTAAACTCCATGTTTCAAAATGCATGCAATCGCAACACATAAACCATGCCATTTAGTAATAAATTAAATGTCTCTTAATTTTTTTTTAACGGCAACTTAATATTATTAGTACTTAAAACTAGCAAGATGCTAGAAGAATACATAAAATAAACTGAAAATTACAATGAAAAGGAGCACCAAAAATTCCAATATAAATCTTTGTATTTCGATCTAGCAGTTAGCCATAAAAACCCCTAATGCTTTATGACTTCAAATTAATATGTTACACAAGCATCTAAGTTTATTGCTGAATTAAATGGAAATGGTGTCAGTCGATCAGTATAATAATCTTTCAAAACATACTCAAATCTAATATAGTGATTATATTAAAACTATCATCGAAGTTTATTCGTTTTGATCTGTTATTTGATATATTTGTATGATCGATTTATAGATTCCTTTTTCTCCTATCAACTAGAATCCATTTTCTATTAATCATTACAAGAAATGTGGGTTTTGGCGGCGACATTTGTCGTTGCCAGAAATGTTGTTGCCAATTGTATCAGCGACGACATTTTGTGACGACACCGTTGGTCTTGAAAACTTCGCCTCCTAAGCTTTTTTGCGACGGCTAATTTGGCGATGACCAAAAGTGGGGCCCACACACGAAACAAAAAAAGAAAAAGAAAACCGAAAAATAAATAGTGACGGAATGCGCGACGACATTGTCGTTGCCGTTTCCAATTTAATTTTCTTTTTTTTTGTAAAATAATATTTTTTTAAAAAAAATAATTTAATTTTTTTTTATAAAAAAAATATAATAATGATAACTTATTTTGCGACGACATGGTCGTCGCTAAATGAATTTAAAAGATATTTTTTATATAAAAAAATAGCATTTAGCAACGACAATGTCGTCGCTAATGTCGTCGCTGAGCAAAAAAAACCTAGTAGGAACCTGTTGTATTTTCTGGTTTCCGCCCAGTTTTTTCCATACAATTTTTCACTAACGGAACCTATTTGAATACCTGTTTTCTAACCAATAAAACAACACCAACGTCAACAATAACAATACCAACATCAACTCATCGTACATTCACCTAGATAAATAAACCATACCATTGTATGAACAACGCCAAAGGCCAAATCCATCAAAGTTGCCGCAAATCTAAGTTGTCAACATACCATAGTTTTAAAGCAAGCTACCACAAATCTACCTAAGTTAAGAAAATATCAAAGTTTCACACATAACAAGTTACTAAATCTACTAAAGTTACCACATACAAGTTTAAAGTATCAAAGTACCAAATTTGTTCAAAGTTACACAACCACCGATCATGAGTCGCTACCTTCCTCGTTTTCCTCCTCCTCATCATCATCCTCCTCATCTTCCTTGCCAGGGGGGGTCATCTTGAGCTTACCCCATAAGGGGGCGGTATACTCAGCCCATCATCCGACGCACATCATCAGGCGTGAATTGTTGTTGAGTGCTACGAGAGGAAGACGACACACGTACCTTGGCAGACTGAGGTATCTTATTCCCCACCCCCCGCACCCAACTACGACTTTCCCCGAGCACCTCCCTCGCGATTTCTTTTCGCTCAACGTGTTAGCCGGGTCGTTTTTCTTCTCCATCATCTTTCCCTGCATGGTTACAACATAATAATAATCTATGTTATATATATATATGTGAATCTATGTTATATATTTGCCGTCACATAAGAAGTACCCGACATTTTTTCTGTTTTTATCTTAAATTGCTCTAAAAATCCTGTAAGCTTTTTAACATTTTTGAAATCACACTCATACGGTGAATTCTATACCTCTTTCTTGTAAGAAAGATCTGCAATCTCATATCCCGGAAAAGCATCACGTAACGTTGTAGCAACCTTCAACATGTCATAAGTGGAGTTCCATTTTGTCGGGCAATCTAGAAGCAACATAGCTTTTGACTGAATACCGGCCTTCTTAACACAATCCTTGAACTTTTTAAATCTAGCCGGTGATTTTTTGATGCACGAATACGCTCAACTGAATTATTATATTCTTTCATCCCATCTTTAACGATCAAGTTTAGAACATGAGCAGTGCATCTCATGTGTATATATTTACCGCTCGAAATCAACTGAATCTTCAACATGTCATTCACGAATTTAATTGCAGTATCATTTGCAGATGCATTGTCTATCGTGATAGTCATGATTGAATCATCTATGCCCCATGCAATCAATTCCTCCAGAATTGCAGCTCCTATGTCTTCCCCCTTGTGGCTTGTAATTGGTTTAAAGCTTATGATCTTTTTTTTTTAAGCTGCCAATCTTCATCTATGTAGTGTGCACTAAGACACATGTAGTTCACATTTTGTATAGAGGTCCATGTGTATGTTGTTAAGTTGATCCTTTGTTTTGATTTTTTTAAAATAATCCCTAAGCTTCTCCTTGTCGCTCTTAAACATGTCTTCCACATCCCTAGCTACGGTATATCGTGATGAAATGTTGAACATGGGACATGCGGCTTCCATGTGCTTCTTGTAACCATCTTTTCCCACAAAAGAGAATGGAAGCTCATCCACTACAACCATGTGGACTAACGATTTTCTAACATCCTCTTGCACGAACCTAGCTCCAAGATGTAACTTTTTCACTGACAGTCCCATCTTCTCCTTCTTTGTTATTTTTAACATATAAGTTACTTTTCTTCTTTACTCTATCCGGGTGCTTTTCACATTTTTTCAAATGTCGTCTCAGTGTCGAAGTTCCATTATGAGATGACTCTGCAGCATAAACTGTGGTACGATGCATGCATGTAGCTTTTTGTCTACCTGTCTTCTCATCTATTTCTCTATTAAAATGATTCCAAACTTCAGACTTCTGCTTTCCTTTTCCTTTATTCGACTTCCATTTTTTTGTTCGGGGTTCAACTACAGTGCTATCATTAAGCTCTTCATCCGAATCAGGTATGTTATGAACATCTTCTCCAGACATCTACAAAATTCAAACCATGTATATGTTATGAAAATTATCAGATCTTATAAATAGTTAACTATTACATTAGTGATATAAATAAACTTTATTGGAGAAGACTTTTATAGCAAACATGATCTAGTATAATCGCAGAGCCAAAACCAAAGAAACAAGTTGTTATTACCATTTACCAATATGAACCTTATTCTTAATTAGGATCACCAATCATAAATGCCAAGTTTATTGTATATCTCAGATAACGCATTACCAATATCAAAGTCCCTATTCAACTTTAATATTGATTATCATGGTGAAAAGAGATTTCGAAAACTAGATTAAAGCTCAATATTACATTACACGCCACATAATTATCACACATTCGAAAAACACGACCTACTGGTTATACATAAAGAAAAAAGATGAAAACTTTGCAGGGATAAATAATAAGATTTACCTGCATAAGACCCATATAAACTCAAAACATACATACAGATTATATATATAGGTTCTGGTTCAAATAAAACAAGTATTAAAGTAAAACAAATAAAACAATTATTTTCTCTAAGCTAAAAGCCGTTGTGCATCATTAAAATATTCGTGCATCAGTGTGTATAATTACGTTCTATGAATCTTCGTGCATCACTTTTATCATGATCCAACGGTCAAGATCTTATCCTATTTGTTTTACAATAACCAACCCTCAATTATATATTTATATCATGAGATATTGTATACGTTGATTGATTAATCATTAACAAAAGCTAGACAAACTACAGTTGATCATCTTATTCACCATTTAAAAATTTACAGATTGGTGATAATAATGCAGTAAATATTTGTTTTGTTTCAGTTGTCAGCTTCTGGCGTAGTGGCCAGCTGGGACCCTCTTTGGGGGTCTTGGCGAAGAGGGGATGTTGGCTTGGAGGCGTAGGTTCGAACCTTTGGTTTCCCGTTGCCTCGGGCATTTACCTCTTGAGCGTGAAAATGGGGTCCCTTTGGGATTTTCAGCGGTTGTAAGGCGCCTCGAACCCTGAGCATACTACCCCTTGTGGATGTCACTGCTCAGCTCGATGGAACGTCCTTCCCACCCGCCGTTCAAAAAAGAAATAATAATAAGAAGAAGAAAAAAATGATCCAAGTTAGCTGTTCAAAAAAAATATTTGTTTTGTCCCATATATCCATTTTAAGTTTTTTTTAGCACTTCGCTTAACTACAAATTAAGGAAAATAGACATATATATTTTAATATTGATATGATGCTTCTTTGACTCCATCACTGCATGGCCACATGCACATATTTGCTAAGAATACTAATTTTTTATTAAAAAAAAAGAAAGTATATCTTTTTTTTTTCATTTTAAAAGAAACAGACACCAAAAGAAACGCACGCACGAAAAAGGAAAAAATAAAAATAAAAATCCAAAAAGTATATCTTTGACTCCAGTCACTACATGAATGCATACTTATTTTTTAATGGCCAGTCAAAAGCTATTTTTCCAAAAAGAAAAAAAAGCTTCAAAATGACTTTAAAATTTAAAAGAAACAAAAGCAGTAAAAGTAAACTCCATTTTAAATTAAAAGCTGATCTGTATCCCACAAAGCTAAAGCAACTACATTATCCTAAAATGGCTAAATGGCAAAGTATTATAAAAGTGGGCCGTTCTTGGGCTTCCTTGTGGGCCACTACTATACTTATATAGTTTTCTATAAATAGCCACCCAATATTACTCAATGTAGCTCTACAATCTTCATCTCAAACAAACATACAATAAAAATCACAAATTTGTTCAAACAATGAAGACTCAACAATTATCCAGCGCTGATCCATCTGTTGTTCACGAGTGCATAAGAATGGCCGGGGATAGATTTCGAAAAACATTTCAAGCTGTCGTGGCTACCAAGAATGAAAATAGCAACAGAGGTTTACGCGTTGAAACAAGAGTTTCTCATGTTGAAAAAGTTAAAAGTCGACAGAAGGAAAGAGTAAAAACGGAGGATCCTATGAGAACAATCATGTTCTTGGCATCATGGAACCATACGTAGCGATTAGATCGTACGTGATTAATTGTTACTAGTACTCGATTAATTATTAGTGTACGTATATATTGTATTGGTGTTTAATGTTTTTGGTGTATAATTAAGGTTTAGCATGACTTCATAATATACACTAAACTACACTAAACACTAATGCAATATATATTATATATATACACTATGATGGTAGACGATTGAGTTATATCTGTCGTGTATTAATTACATGACTAGCTTGTTAATCGACTGATGATGATTAATTGATTTAAAAATCATGTCCTTAATTAATTGTATATGTAAGTGACTATGATCGATCATATATAGGTCGAGGGTAATTTAAATGAAATAACAAATTATCATTTCTTATATGGTTGTAATGTTTGTTCATATACAATTAGTACTTTGATATGTAATACTTTTGATTTTTTTTTTCTTTTCAATTTTGACTTTATATATTTTTATTTGTATTATATAATAAGTAAACGTTATACCAATAAAAATACATTTAATACTCAATCTATTCATATATTTTGCATCACGTATTATATAACAAAAATAATAATAATAATAAAAGTTGGGAAAAAAAAGACTTAAAAAAATAAAAATAAAAATAAAAAATGAACAATTTTTTTGAGATGGAGAGTATAACTTTCATGTTTTCTTTTTCTTATTGCTGGTACATACGTAATTCGTATAATAACTTACGTTACAAAACAAATAAATCTAAGTTCAGTTAGTCGAATGATCACTTAATAAGTTTTAGTTTCCTAATTCTTAAGAAAGATTAATATAGTATAGTACACCTATTGTTATATAGCGAAATCAAATAGTAACTGCTAATTTTTAAAATATTTGAATATTTACACGCATTTTAATACAAGTGTCTGCTAATCATAGTCTCCAGGTTAACTCGTAATAAAATAATGTTATATATGGTGGTTGAAAACTAATTTTAAGAACGGTTGTTTGTATATAAAATAAAATATTTGACTATATGTCAACTACAAATCTAAAGACCAAGATGTAAAATCCATAATTTGATTGTACTAACACCGACTGTATATGTATTGAAGTGACAAGCTTTTGACTAGGGGTGTAAACGAATCAAGCCTACTTGCGAACTATTTGAATTTGATTCGTAAAAAGCTCGTTTCGAGCCGAGCTTAAACGAGCTCGAGTCGAATTCGAGCTTAACTATTGAATATATAGGTAAATTGAATTGAATATATAGGTAATCTTATATAAAGCGAAAAATATTTTGGTCCAACAATGAAATTAGATAAATTTTGATGGGTTAAAAACTTAAAACAAAACTGAATACATGATAAAAAGTTAGGTGCAAAAATATAAAAAATCCAAAGGTTGGATGCCAAATTATAAGAAATTCAATGGTAAAAAATCATAAATTAGGGGTAACTCTTCTTATATCGAAAAGGTTAGAGGTGACAAAATAGATCTTCTCGTTAATGAGCAAAATGGATGAATATCTTTGATATCTATATCTCTATCTCTATATTAAATAAAGAAGAGTTTTGATAACATCATCCGTGTTTTAAAAAAGCTTATGTGGCATTACTATAACCATTTTTTTTAAGTCAATCCTATTTAAAAAAATATTTTATGATGTCATATTTATATTTCATCAATTTTTATTTTTTTAATAAATATTTTATCATTTGAAATGGGTAAATTGC
>JAOEHQ010015959.1:0-15344 GCA_025447715.1 Asclepias incarnata
CATACTGATATGTTACATACTAATTAACATGGTATCGGATTTTGGTTTGAACCGAAGACCCTCTTATCCTTGGCACTTGATCGTCCAACGATTTTAGTTAGAGGTTTGATCACATTATTGCAACTACAAGTATCCTTAACATTTTCTGTTATAGAAAGTCTTTTCAAGCTCCATTTCCACTGCTTTCTGCAGGTAGCATGGCCCCGTAAACCAACTCCGAAACAGCCACATTGGCTTTCTTGACCTTCTTCTCTGAACTTCCACCCGAAAATAACCAAAAAAAATAATATACAAATTATCCAATTTTCTCTCTAGATTCACTCTTCATTCAACAGTGAATAGTAACTTTCATATTAAGCTTTAATTTTAACAATTTTTCTATATTATCTGATGAACAGTATTTTTCATATTAAACTTTAACAACTTCTTACCAAATGGAACTTAAATAAATAAATTTTTAGCAAATTTCAAGCTATTATAATAAATTATAGCAATACATATATAATTGATTATATATATATATATATATAGCGGTTATTGTAAAACAACTATTAATGTAAAATAAATAAAACGACATCTTGATTCTTGACCATTAAATCATGATCAAGATAATAAAAACTAATGCACGAATATTACAATGCACAAGTATATAAAAACTGATGCACGAAGATTCACATAGCACAAGTGTATAAAGAAGTATATAAAACTAATGTATAAGCGATAAAACAAATTAATCATGTTGGTTATCTCTATTTATCGGAACCGAACATGATGCACAACGATTAATGACGGTGGCGGTGGTGGCGGCGACGACTGGTGGCGGTGGTGGCGAGTAGCGGCGGCGGTGATGTGGTTATTAATGTAAAAGTAATTGATGTAAAGTGGGGTACTGTAGTTATTATAGAAGTTGAGGGATCTATGTTATAAATTATTCATTAAAAGTATTATAGGTATATTAAATGGAGATGCTTAAGGGGTTGTTTGGCAATGGGCTTTTAGGAGTTTAAAAGCCCCGAGCTTTTAAAAAAAACCTCATTTTAAAATAGTAGCCCTGTTTGGATATGCATTTGAGATAAAAAGGCCCAGCCCTAAAAAGCTCCTAAAAGCCCCAAAATGTCTTTAAAATAAAAGCTTGGGTAAGGAGAATTGAAAAAAAAAGCCCCAGTTCCTAACCTCAACCCCAAGCCCCAGCTCCAAGCTCCTAACCATAGCCTCAGCTCCAAGCTTTTATGCCAAACATATCCTAAATTTATGGGTTGTGCTTACTACTAATTTTGTTTATGTTCAAACGACACAAAAATTTTCAGTCGAGTCTTAAAATAGATATAGTTTGTTAGTGAATATATATATGCCCTTTAATTTTCACGTTACTAATTATAGAATCAGATATGATAGTATCAGGTTGTAATAATATAGGAACTGAAGTCGTATAGTTTGTTATTATTAGGGGTTCAACCTGACATATTTATAAGTCATTCTGTTAGGTTGTTACGCATATAGATATAGAATAGATATAGATGGTTAAGTAGTTGTAGAGGTGGTAGTAGCAGTATATATATACTAGTCTTTTAATCTCATTTATTTTCTAATGGAAATTATAATCATTTCCCCAATTCTTCCACGTTTATATGGTATCAGAGCTCATGAAATCCGATTTTAGGGTTTTGCGATTGCAAAATTAGGTCAAATTTTGCCGTCTTACACTGATTCTTATTAATTCAGCTCTATATCTGAATCAAACCGGTGGATTAATAAGAGTAATCACTGAGTTTTCCGGTGAATTTCTGGTGATTTTCCTCTAAAAAGCTTCATTCATCCAATTGCGATTCCGGCACAGAATCTTCTTAATCTTGTGAATGATCCTCTTTATGTTGCTAGTTCGGATCATCCAGGTATGATACTTACTACTACTCCTTTCAATGGTGGTAAATTTCATGGATGGAGTCGTACTATTAAAATGGCTCTAGGTGCTAAGCTGAAATTAGGTTTCATTGATGGTACTTGTGTCAAACCTGTTAATGATGAAGAAAAATTGCAAAAATGGATTAGGTGTGATTATATGGTTACCTGTTGGATTTTGAACTCCATGGTTACTGAGCTGTCTGAAGCATTTTTGTATGCTCAATTTGCTTCTGAGTTGTGGAAAGAAATCACTGAAAGGTATGGGCAAAGTAATGGACCTTTGGTCTATCGGTTAGAAAGGGAACTTAGTGGTATTGTGCAAGGCAATCTTTCAATTGCGTGATATGTATGTAAATATATGCATATACTCACTAAGCATTCGCTTACCGTTTAGTTGTTTACTATTTTATAGACGATCAAGGTGATAGAGGCAAGAAGATGATTGATTATAAGAAACGTTGAGTAGAAGCTTGCTTTTGAGGTAGCAATAATCTTAAAGTGTCTTTTTAAATCTTGTGGTTAGTAATCTCTAATGATGTGCTCATGATACCGCCCAACTAGCTCACGGATCATTTTGTTGTAACTAGTCAATGTCGTCTTTTGGGTTAAACTATTCCACAACTTCTATATAGCTTTGTATAATTGTATGTAATATCTTTGGAATGGCCTTTGTTAAATTTGAAATGAGTATATTTTCGTTAACATAAAGTTTGCTTGATTTGTAGTAAATGTATTAACAAGGCTTATTCGTATAAATGTGTTTACAAATTTTTAAAAATTAAATAAAATAAAAAGTCTTAAATTTTGGGACGTTACACACAAACAAACAAAAGATAATTAATGCAACGGCTCTCTCCTTCCGTCTCCCGCAAGAGATACCGTCTCTCACATCTCCATCTCCATCTCTCACTCATACCCCAGGGATGGTGGCAGTGTGATGGTTCTCAAATACACGTTGTGAAGTAGTTACTTGATGATCCAGAGGGTATGTCATATGTGTAAGAGTTTAAGCAAGATAAACTCAAAAACAATGCTTTAAGAAAACCAAATAAGAATGAACAATATAGGAACAAGATTAATTTGAAAAACTATCCATCGCCATTTTAGTGAGTCCCAAACTCTAGACAAAAAGAAGACGGGACATATGTCACAATGCAAGAGAAGTTATCAGGAACAGAACCAAGCATGGGAGAAGCCCAGAACAAGGTACTTTGAGCACTGTAACACTATGCAATAATAGATTCAAGCAGGCTCACAAGCTAACCAAGACCGGTACACGAAGCAAGTCTTCGCTGAGCTCAAGCCACCCCGAGTATGCATTCAATTTGAACTCGAATATCAAAATAGCTAGCTGATGAAGCCCAAAGGCCTAATCAAGCCCGTCATTTAAACCTTTTCCATGTAACCATGTCGAAGTCAAGAAAAACTTAAATTTTTGAAGAGTCACATTGATACTAGCTTTGATTTATATTAATATATTAATATATTAATATTTTATATTCATTATCTAGTCGAGCCAAGCTGACCTCGGATATGTCTATTAGTTACTCGATCTCAAGGTAGAATAAGAAAGGTTTGGTCAAGCTTGAGTAAAACTTCAAGCTTTGGATTTAATAGACCGGACTCGAGCTTGGAACAGCGTCTGCTCAACTAGAATAAAAAGAGCGGACTCAACTTACACCCGTAACACATGGATTTAGCAAACAATAATAACCATCTTGTAAGATTCAAGTGTGTAAGATGACATCATAGAATGTGATATCCAGCAAAATTCGATCAGAATCTAAATACAATCTCAAACGCGTAAACACCGAAAGTCCTCGTTAACAAGCCATCGAATACATAGACCTAACCTGATGATAAAGGACTTCGACAAATAATTTTCGAACAAGATAACAGATTCAACAAAATAGAGCAAATATAACAAGTACCCTGTCCTCCAAAGCAGCGATCAACGCATAAGCAAAACAAAATTAAAGACTTTCTTGCCTTATGCAGTAGCATCAGGATTTTCCGTCTCCATAGCTTCGGGAGCATCAGAATTCACATTGTTTTCTGCATTCGGGTTAGGACTAGCGGCATTCTCTCCTTGAGAAGAGTGTTGCTGCTGCTCACTTTCCTGGGAAGGTGCAGGTGAAGCCGGTTTCTCAGGAGTGGCAGGCTTTGGTGGGGCCGGCTTTGGTTTTGACATTATTGGCCTACAGAGCCTGCACACACCAACATAAATAAAAAATTTTAAACACTCATCTAGTGAACATGATCATTAATAGCAAGACAATGCACAAAGTGGACCCGTGCGAAATAATAAAGAATATACACTTTAAGCAAAGACATACTTGTCAAATGCCTCGTGTTTCTTTCTTATATCAGTTAATAGAAGAACTGGATCAGCATGCTTAGGAAGTGAGTCCTGCTGTTGCTTCTTCTCTCTCAGCCAATTTTCAGCTTCTGAGCACTCGTTCAAGACCTGAACAAAGCTAGCCAAATGAGTACAGGAAAGATGGTTGACGGTGTATTATACCATAAAAAAAGGATTTCAAGATCGCTACCTTCTGTTTCTCACTCATGTCAATGTGATCATACTTGGGATCACTAGATGCTGCAGCCTGCCTGAACCAACTAATATGATTAACCAGTTGATCAACAAACGATCCTCTTTCAGAGTGCTCCTTGTATCGGTGTTCAATGGGATCACCTTGCTGCAAATGTAGTGTTCCGATTAAGTACATGATAGTGAGTACGGATATACATAAGCAGAACCTAAAGTAAATGAAACCAGAAAGCAAACCTTCTTGAGCTCATCAAGCTTGGCGACATATACACCTTTAGTTTCATCTTCGCCATCTTCATACAACCAATCTTCTGTTTGTTGAAGCTTGGCTATGAGTTCTTCTCTCTCAGCCTCGGTAACAAACTCGTGCAATTTATCATGCAGCTGACATAAAAGGAAGCTTGTGAATCGGTATGTCAAGTGTTTAACTAATACTAGAAAGCAAGTAAATTACCTTGTTCCTCATGTCATAGACATAGGCTTCAACAGCATTCTTTTTGTCCTTGGTTTCTTCCATAACCCGGTCTTGCAAGGCCATTTCAAACTCCTTTTCTACTGCTTTCTGCACATCAGCAGGCAACATGGCCCCGTAAACCAACTCAGAAACAGGCACGTTGGCTTTCTTGACCTTCTTCTTTGGAACTTCCACCTGAAAATGACCACAAAAAAATTACTATCATTCTGCATCCAAAAAGAACACCCCAATATAAAAAAGTTCCTTTGTTATTTAATTGACAACAGCTATAAGATGCTCTTTTAAATCGGTAATCATGATGGAAAATCATGTTTCTACTCTTAACTATAATTTGAGTAAACTTTAACTATAATTTGAGCAAACGTATCTGAACCTACTTTCTGCTTTAAACTTGAATTAACTGCGAGCCACATTTAATATATGGATTTGTTTAGCAAATCGATAACAAAGCTACCAGAACAAGGGATTGGTACGTAACTTAAAGGACTTAACGATAAAGCAAAAGTCAAACACATAGGCAAGATTGCATAAAAAGAGCCATATCATCTATCTTTGTTCTCTGAGACTCACTTTATTAGTAAATATACTCAGCTGTGCACATGCAACCAGCCACACAGTTAAGCATTCATTACAGGTGAATGTCATGACCAAGCCTCATTAGAGTTTCTCCACAAACTTAGAAGAGCACTATGGGGAAGCTTCTAAAGCTGCCTATTTATATATGTAGTATTGCATGTCAACTACTAACCTTAGCATCAGTTTCCATCTGAACAGGATTATCTCCTGTTTCTTGAGCCCCATTCTCAGTCGCAGTGGCGTCCTGCATATTAACATCAGTTTCATTGGTGGAAGGTGCATCAGCTGGAGCCTTATCCGTATCCATGTTTGTTGTTTCCTTTGATGGTTCTTTTGAGACAGGAACTTCAACTTCCTCCTCTTCAATAAGCTGGGATGACACAAAGCAATCAGAAAGACTTGCTAAAATTTAGCAAGGACCAACTATACTAACGATTATAATAAAATACGATCACAAAACCCACCTGAGCAGAATCCACAGAGACAATTCCGTGCAAGTTCAAACGGGCTTTCACCTTGACCTTAGCGCGGTCACCTTTTGTTGCTTGGAAGGGACCAATCTGCATGCCAACATACAAATGAAATAATCAGCATAACTCTAAACTGTTCCACCAACACTTAAAGATACTGCTAATCTGCAAGACAGTTCACCGTGTAAGTGCTGATCTTTGCCGGTGCCTGCAATTCACTGACATCTGCATATTGCAAGTCTACAGTAAATGTCCCAGCTCTGTAGAAAGTCAGAGCTTTCACGCTTGGAATTGGATTTCCCTTGGGGAAAACAATACTGCTCTGTTGATTCTCCACGTTCCCATTCTGGGAATCTTGAGCATTACCCTTCCATGTCAGAGCAATTGAAAAAGGGAAGCTCTCTTGGACCTTCAAAAACAAGCAATTCAAGTTAAAGCTTTAGCACAAGTGAATTAACTAGCAACTCCCACATCACAAAAGATGCAATAAAGAGAAATTAGGAACTTGAATCGTACCTGGAATTCTCTAACTTTAAAAGTGGGACTGAGAATAGCACATTCCAAAGCACATCCTTTGGAGACACATTCACTTGCGTTCATTGTACGCCTTGGTTCTTTACCAAAGAACTCAGTCAAAATCTTGATTACTGCTGGTACTCTAGACCCTGAACCAACAACCTCCACAGCATAAATATCATCAACAGTGAGTTGAGCCTCGGAAAGAGCCTTTTCCAAAGGTTTCTTCACGCGTTCTAATATTGGGGCGCTAATTTGTTCAAATTCATCTCTCTTTATAAAACCTCTAACATCCTTATCGTCCATCAAGCACTCGATGTTCATAGGTGCCTCTGGATTTGCACTTAGTACCTTCTTCAGCTTCTCACAAGCAGCACGAAGCCTTAGGCAAGCCCTGGCATTCTGGAACACATCAATCTTGTACTCGGTCTTGAACTTTTCAGCAAAGTGCTGGAACAAAACCTCATCAAAATCCCTCCCACCAAGGCAGCGGTCAAAAGAGTGGGACAATATCTTCAACTGGCCTTTCTTAAAGCCTGCTATGCAAACCTGCATGCTAGCATGGCCAATATCAACAAAGGCTACATTGATCTGCTCATTCTCAGGCAAATCAGTCTTATATATTCCATAGGCCAGAGCGGTTGCTGTTGTTTCATGCATCAACCTTAGAGGATGCAACCCAGCTATAGTTGCTGCATCCATGACAGCCCTTCTTTGAAGATCTGTGAAATAAACAGGTACCCCGATACAACAATCAACAACTGCTGCATTCAAATTCTTCTCCGCTATCGTCTTCATGTTCGAAAAAACCATACCCATAACCTGGGTCGGTGTAAATGTCTTCTTTTCTCCAAGATATTGAGCATTAATCAAAGGAAAGCCATCAGGTCCTTCAGTAACAGAAAAAGGAAACGCTTTTAAATCCTGTTGTAACTCAGGATCAGAAAAGGGTCTGCCAATCAACCGCTTAATCTGAGAAATGGTATTCTTTGGGTTCATCATACTGGTTGCAGCACCAGCTGTCCCGAGAAACCGCTGTTTCTCACCAAAACACACAAGAGCGGGAGTCTCACGCTTAGATTCATCATTAAGAACAACATCAATCCCCCTTTGCCGGGCAACTGCCACAACACAACTCTCATTTCCAAGATCAAATCCAACTACGCTCATCTTCGCTGAGAGGTAATGTACCTTGTTTACTAAGAGAGGTTATTCTTCCCCACGAGAATAAACCTGAAACCACATGAAACAAGAATGAGTCACATAAAAAATGATTCGCAAACCCAAGTCCCCCCAAAGGTACTCAGCTAAATCATCAACCGTCAATATTCGTCCACGTTGCATGTAAACACCAAGATAATCAGTAATTATAATGAACTTCCTTTACACAAACAATCACTGGTTTAGCAAAAACTGACTTTTACTGTATAAATGGTCGAGCTACAAATTCTCCATTTTGACGGTTTGAACTTCCATTCCAGGCAGAACCAGACTCTAAAGCATATTACGGTACTGCTAAACCAAAAACCTGTACTACAGCTTACAATATAATTTAACTAGCTTAAACATTTAAAGTTTGAATCACTAAACCCCAAACATGACACAGATATAAAGGCCTTCACAATCAACAATTATTCAAAATAAACACCGTTTCAAAACAAAGCACCTAAATTTTATGTTACAAATTACTTAACTATAGCCTTACCGACTCGACAACTTTTCTTTCAAAACTTAACATACAAACAGTTTATAATATAGCTACCAAACTGAAATCAGCAGATCCCATATCCTTAGAAGAATACAAATATACAAACATGACATACACACAAACTCCTTAACAATAAAGGCATACCAGCATTCTAACACGACAACATTTACAAAAATCAATCACCCGACTTTTACATTATAAATGATTGAATTATAACCTTCTCGGCTCACCACCTTTTCTTTCAAGAGGAACAAACTTAAAAGACAGATCTTCCCATTTGAACAGAAACTAAATACCATGATAGAAACAATTTAAATGTTTAATTTAAATCACTAAAACCCATATAATTCAATTTTATTATATATGTAAAAAATAAAAAAATAGAGTTTTTTGAGTTGCATAAAAACTAAAAACGACAGCGTTTAACCAATCAAATACTCATCAAACAAACACATTTGGTCAAATTAAGTCTACAGAACATTAATAAATAAATAAAAACTGGATCTCTAACCTACTAATTAAATTAAATTAAATCTATAAAAAGTATAAACCCTAAAAATAGCATAAGAAAACCTAATAACTAAGTAAACAATTAACATACTTATAATAAAGTAAATCTATATCTATACATATATATATCTATAATGATAATGATATAGAGAGAGAGTTAATTAACAGAATAATAAACGGATCTGATAAATGAATAGACAGAGATCGTACCTTTGGTAACGGAATACGGCGGTGAAAAAAGGAAAAAGGTGAGAGAGAGATTCCGAAACTTAGGTAAACTGGTAAACGGATGGAGGTGGATATTTTGAGAGGCGAAAGAAAGATGGAGGAGTGGGGGGGTTTTATGTGGAATTTTCTTTCTTTTTGAGAATTTCCTTACTAGATTTGTCCAGAATTAACATTCTAGAATCATCTTTTTCTTTCAAAGGGTTTATGGCCCATCTTTTGGTTGTTGGGCTTTTTATTATTAGTATTATTATTTTTTTGTAATTTTTAAAGTAACCTAGCTAGGAGTCCATCAAGTTATGTTACTTTTTCTTTTTTTTTTATTGCACCGAACACCAACTCTCTCACTCTCTGGTACATTCTACAACAACAACAATTTATAGGCAGGTAAAAAGAAAGAGAGGTGGTTTTCGGGCTTTTGTTACATTGTATCACTATTAATTGAATGATTTTAATTTTCAAGATTTTAAGTTCAAAAGTTTCGATACAACATCTTCAAAATAAGTTTATGTTTTTACTCAAGGACACACAAAAAAATTGAATGAATACGAATTGAGTCTGTCCATGTTTATATGTTTATTTGTTTAGCTTTAATCTAATAAATGAACGAACATAAATATCTAAGGTTTCTTTTGTTTTTGAAGACAATAAATATATATCTGATTTAATCTCTGAAATTAAAAATGTAATGCAATTGAAGATGTGGCATGAATATCTGCAATAATAATAATAATGTGTACAAAAAACAATTATAGTTCAAGTACAAATGAAATACAATCACAATTATAATCATACTAATATCATATTTCAATCGGGGAAAAAAAAATTAACCCTAAAAAAATATATATACATGAGTACACATGAAAACACTAAAATATAATCATTATTATAATCATACTTTAACAATAGCATATTTCAATTAGAAAAAACTTTACATCGGTTAGTTTCGAACGGAAGTCATACACACGAAATCTCCATTTTTAATACGCTAGAAGAGTACCCGCGCAATGTGGCAGCTTTTAATCTTATAGGTAGCACATACGACGGCATGCTTAGCGGGTTGCTAAAATGAATAATTTTCATGCTTTTATAATGATGATGTTTGTTTAGCGGCTTTTAATCCTAATATTGCATTTGCTTCTACATTTGCTAGAGCGGTACCCATGCAATACAGCGGTGGTGGCGGCGGCGATGTGGTGATGGTGGCGGTGACTGGTGGTGGTAGTGGCGACTGGTTGTGTTGGTGGCGGCGACGAGTAGTGTTGGTAATTGATGTAAAGGTAATTAATGTTAAAAGGGTAGTGTAGTTGAAAATATTCCAACTTTATATGCTTTTGGGGTTAGTGATTTATGGAAGATACACCAACAATGCTCGGGTACAAAGGAAAAAAAGGAAAATTTTAATGGGGTTATACTTGTAACAGTGTGGTGTAGTCGTGTAGATGGAGAGCGAAGAATGACGTGGTTTTAAACGGTGTGCAGCCAAGGGTAGCTTAGGTCATTGAGAAGGTCAAGGCATTATCATACATGTGGATTCGTAACAGGTCGAGGACTCTAAATCTGGATGCCGAGCTTTGGAGAAATAACAGGGCATACAGTTTTGCTTAGCTGATCGATGAAGGCGAGGTCCTCTAATGTATTTTCTTTTACTTGTAATGGGCCTGATGCTGTAAAAGTTCGTGTATGTTTGGATGATTGCTTTGCCCTAATTTTATTGTGTTAATTGTTTTTGCCCTAATTTAGTTTATTGCTATGTAAATTGCTATTTTTCTTTTTCAATTGCAAATTGCTGTTTTTGCCCTATTGTTTTTTTTACATTTACACTGTGTAAACTCTTAATTGCTATATCGATTATGTTTTTTAGGTATACCATGTAACCATGGGAAAGACGAAAACTATTTATTCGTTTTTCATATGCATTTTAATTTGAATGAATAAAGAAAACTTGGATTTTTTGTGTTATTATTGTTCGACCCGACCCTAACCGTAATACCCGAATATAATACCCAAAACATAGCGATAGGAAAAAAAAAATTGGCCCCCTCCGCTGGAAAGTTCAAGATCCGCCACTGAATGCATGTACCATATATCAAATCCATATTTTTTGTAACATCTTTCTAATTACCCTATTTATTATTAAAAATATCTATCTATCAACCGGGTGTGAACCGGGTCAATGAAAGTCAAAAGGTTTTTTTTTTTTTTCATTTTAATTGTAAAGCCGTGTCATAATTAAAATATTCCATCCAACCACCAAAATCAAGAACGGGTAACAAGGTATTTCCCCCTTTTCATTCTACAAACCCTAAATCTAAAATTAGTCTCCACTCTCCACCCTAAATCCCACAAACCACCGCCGGCCACCTACTTTTGCCACAACCACCGTCGGCCAGCCACTGATTTTCAGTGGGCTGCCACCACCGCCGGCCTGCCACAGCCCACAACTCTCTGGTAATAATCGTTTTTTATATCATGTATGCCTCGTTTTTATTCTCGGTTTATATTATGTATACATTAGTTCTTTATCTCGTTTTTATTCTCGTTTTTATCTCTGGTAATAATCGTTTTTTATATCATGTATGCCTCGTTTTTATTCTTGCATGCCTCGTTTATATATGTTGGTAATCTTTTTCTGTATGCCTCGTTTATATATGTTGGTAATCGTTTTTTATTGAAGTAGAGTATAATACTATAACTTATTTATATATGTCATATATAGATACATATTCTAATTTGGTGTAGGAACCAGGAGACATGAAGCTGAATTGTCATGTTTTTGAATCATATTTATGCTCTTAAGTCTTAACTGAATTTACACGTGCTAGCTGAGCTCTTAACTTTCTGCTCGTGAATCATATTTCTGAAATATTTCTGTGTTTAACTTTCTGGTATGATTTCTGTTGGTAATCTTTTTCTGTGTTGAATTCTGTTGGTAATCTTAATTGGTATTGTGTTTAAGTTATGTTGTCTTAAATTGATGTTTGTAATGGTTTTTGCTAGAATTTGGATAATTTGATGATTTGGTTTGTTGGGTAATTGGTATTGTGTTTAAGTTATGTTGTCTTAAATTGATGTTTGTTATGGTTTGTGCTAGAATTTTGTTGGATAATTATGGTATTACTTCTTTACTTGGAAAAATGTATATTTCGACAAAAACCCGGTCTGACTCCGGTCCGACCGGGTGAAATTTTGTAAGACCGGTTCAGTGTCCGGTCTGGTTTTCAAAACATTGGTTACAAACACATGTGACATGTGTTGTGAACCAATCAACAAAGAGAGAGATAAAAGAAAGAGAAAAAAAGACTTGATTGGATTGGTGGAAGATTTGTTTGTAAAATTTTGTTTGTAAAATGTTTGTCAACCTAGCATTTCTCTTTTTAAAACCACAGCCACCGAATATTAAAACCCTACAAAATTGGCCCTCCTCCACCGCCTTCTTTTCTAATTAGGGTTGGTTACTCCTGCCTGGTAAATACTACTTTAATTCTATGTGTATATATATACCTTTTAATTATTTTACATACTGTTACTTTTCTGGTAGTGATTTTATCATATAATAATCCTTTTTTTATTTAAATTTTATTATCATCTGTTTAAAATTTGTGTATTAGTTCCTCAAAATTGTATGTATGTGTGTGTGTGTGTGTGTTTTTAACAGTCGTAACGCCTTTTCATTTACAATTACTGAATTAAGTTGCTACCTTTTAAAAATATAAACATGGATTTCAGGTTTTAGCATTTGAATAAATCAGACAGTCGTAAAAAGCCGCAATGAAGAAGAAGCAGAAGCAGCAAAAGGGGGCACTTTCCGTCACTTCTGATGTTGCCGCTACTTCAAATGCTGACCTCAAAACCTTAATCCACGACCACGCGCAGTTCTTTGATAAACTAATTGAATTAATCCCTGCAAAGTTTTACCTTCCGGTGGACGAAGATTCAAAACCATGGGTCCAAGGACTTAGTAAAGTTAAAAGAGCTTCTCTCAAGCAGCAGACACGAGAAAACATCAAGCAATCCCGTCGTGATCGCCTTGACCCTGAGAAATCACAAACGACGACGCTTGATCTTCTTAAGAAAAATATCGGCAAGGTTGGGAAAGGTAGTGAGGATGAGGATGATGATGACGATGATGATGAAGAGGAGGAGATTGAGATTAAAGTGAAGCCAATAACGAGTTTTGATGGTGAAAGTAGTAATAGCAAGTCTGTTACTTATGAGGAGTTGCAGCAGAGATTGCATCAAAAGCTTGAAATGCTTCGGTCTAATCGTGGTCAAGGGAAAAGAACAATGAGGATGAATGAGATTAGGGAGAGTGGTGATTTTACTGATAAGAAGCGGAAAAGGGAGGATCGTGATAGCGGTAATGACGGTAAGGGTGCTAGTGGTAGTGGTAAAGATAAGGAGAAGATTGAGACTGATTTTGAGTTTGGGAAAGTGAAATTGGGAGATGAAGATGAGAGTAAGAAGAAGAAAATGAAGAAGGGCTCGAAAGTGAAGGAATTGGAGAAAGCAAAGAAGTTGAAGGAAGCTAGGAAAGAGAATCCGGTGGTAGCTACAAAGCATTCGTGGAAGGCTGCAACTGAAAAGGCGATGGGTGTGAAGGTTCATGATGACCCGAAGCTTTTGAAGAGAAGTTTGCAGAAGGAAAAGAAGAGGCGTGAGAAGAGCGCAGGGAAATGGAAGGATAGAGTTGAGACTCAGGATAAGCTGAGGGAGGAGAAACAAGCGAAGAGAAGAGGGAATATAGAGGAGAGGGCTAACCAAAAGAAGGCGAGAAAAATTGCAAAGAGAGAGAAGAAGCTCATGAGGCCCGGATTTGAAGGGCGAAAAGAAGGTTATATTGGTGAGAAAAAGGACTAAATGCTGTGTAAAGGTTAATCCTTTCTTGGATTTCTTATGTTGTGTTTTACTATGATGCACTGTTTTTACTTGTATTCTTAGCAGCTTTAGAATTTGGGTTGTATTTTGATAAATCTGGTTTGTTTTTATTATAATGTGACTTGAAGATTTGGCGACATGTTCTTGAAAATCTGTTACAATCTTCAGTGAAAAGGGGACTAAATTGTGCCCAATTACTCTTTTTGTTTTGTTGATATTTTTTGTTGCTTACTTGCTTATTGAAATCGACCCACATTCTCTTTCTCTTTGTAGTTTGCACCAACTTTAGTTTCAATGTAATGTACGGATGTGATTTGAATAATTGGTAACATGTTGTCGAAATTGCTATCAATAATGAATTATATGTGACAAAAAGAGGACTAGAAGATTTTGAATTGTGGTTTGCAGTAGTTTTTGAATTTGGTATGGAATTCAAGTTATACAGGATCAATCTTTAGGTGCAGCATGAGATATCTGATACTTTGCTTTTTGTGGGATTGACTTATGAGATAATGAATGCTTTTTTAACAAGGTTTCGTGGAGAACCGGCACTCGGCGGTAATAAGTTGTTCCAAGATCTTGTTCTTTCTTTTCATCGATTTAATCAACATGGATATATTTCGACTTAACACAATTCAAGTATGTATTCTCCTATATATAGAAAGTACAAACGATACTAAAATTCATGATCCTATGAAGCACAAATAAAATCATTTAATTCTGAATTGCAGCAATATCGCTTCACTGCAAAATTTGTCTCTATTTTTGAATCGAGGTATCGTCTTTTATAATCTGCAAATGCTTTCCAATAGCTGATAAGCTTTATAATGCGACATTCTCAACTTTTTCTGGAGCCAAGAATGCACATATGTCATCAGCAGCGGGTAGATACGTTCAGGTACTTTGGATTCTACAAATTTTTTTGCAAAATTGTTATTCTTTTGATCATAAGTTCTTATCAATAACTTTGATTTTGTTTGTCGTGCAAGTACTTTGATATGCATGTTCCTAAAGATGTCGACAAGCTTTCATCGGTAGCTAAGAGCACACGGAGTCAAGGCGGGTTCCCAGCGGCTTGGGCTAGCCCGCCGGAAAACAGAACTGTGTAAAATGCTACCCTTTTTGACTAACACACAACCGCCGGAGTCAAGGCGAGTTATTCTTTCTTTTTTTTTTTTCTTATTTAAACCCAGTTCTTTCAAACACACAACCACAAACAACTAAATATACATTTTACACACACTTTTAACATAAAACCTTCACCCCAAACACCTCACTTTTATCACAAAATGGATTCATCTTCCTCCTCGTCTTCATATTGTGATCCGCCTTCTCTTATCGACTCATCAACGGGGAGCACTTTTCAGTTTTTCCAAACGGTTTTAGACGCGTATCAAGACACCGGAAGCTCTACCGACACCCGTAGGTACATTGATCGAAGTCGGGTCCAAGCTCACGAAACACTAATGCGTGACTATTTTGTTGAAGACTCGAAATTCGACGAGCCATTTTTCCGTCATCGTTTTCGCATGA
>JAOEHQ010015970.1:0-15339 GCA_025447715.1 Asclepias incarnata
AGTTCTAGCTTCACTGATATCAAAATGTCATTGTTTTTGGTAAGACATTTTGTAATCGTGATTGAAATGTCGTTATTTGTATTAATAAAAAATATTATTTTATGTTATGTTCGTACATAACATTACATTATTGTTATCAAAGTGTAATTATTTGCTTTAATATAAACATTATATTAAAATCAATTGCCTTTTAAATTAGGAAAAAGGATACCCGCAACAAAGCGCGGGCATCCTCTCCTCGTTGTTTACAACTTACAAGTCCAAAAGCTCATGACTTCGATCTTTTAAGGTGAGGACTGTCTGAGTACGGCCCTGCTTTTAATACGACCTTCACATGCATTTAAAAGGATTTAGTGACGAGATTTGTACATCGCTATTGCTGGATGGATCATGGATGGTGCTCGTTTTATTGTCAAAAGAGTTCAATTTCAAGAGTAGTCTATCTTGTGAGACATTATTATTTCGACATGTCGAGAGACACTTCCATTTTATTTTTTATTTCAAAAAGAAAAAAAAAACCTTCCACTTTATTTTATTGCGAATGTACGCAGATCATAGTGATCGGATGTTTGTCGGATATCATTTATATTCCTACATGACCCAAATAAATTGGAAAGTGATATTTATACAAAAAATTCTAATCATAAACAATATTCATATGTTTTACGTGGTTATATATTGTGTTGTAAATTACTTATATTAAAAGTTTATCGTGTATAGGGTCAATCACTAGGTTTCCTTGACATACTAGGGCAAAAAAAGAAGAAGGTAAGTAACACTCAATGTCGTCATTGACCGTGTATGAGGAAGGTTGAGATATAAACAACCTTACCCTTACTTAGAGGGGCTGCTTCCATGTTATATCAAAGGTAGAAAAGGACCTCCAGCGCATGAAGATCGAACCCTTGACCTCTATCTCCAGATACTACAACAAAAATGACCTCCAGCGTATGAGGATCGAACCCTTGACCTATATATATATATATATATTAATGATTAAAAAAAACTTATAACAAGGACTTTGTTCTTGCTATAGATCTGGTAAAAAAAAGTCTCAATTGTTTATTTGTTTTGACTTTGATTAAATAAAATTAAATGACCAAAAAAGCTGAAAATGTTACTGAGAGGACATCGTTCTTGCTAAAGGTCTGGTCAAACTATAAAATCAATTATCCCTACTTTTTTTTTTTGTCTTTTAGTGCCCTATAGCAAGGACATGATGTCCTTGCTGTTGAATTTCCTTGCCTAAAATAATTTTCTTGTAGTGAGAGACAAGAGTTCCAACCATTTAATCCAACCCAGTTGGTTTTTGACATACTAGGGTTTGTAAGGTTATTCATATTAAGGGTTTTTGCCATGTAATATATGCTTTTTCAAGAAAACGTGAGAACAAATTCGATATAACATTAGTTTTGTACAATTAGAGGCCAAAAGTACCATAGGAAGAATTCGAAGAGCATAAAGCAAAGGATATATCCATAATTGTTAGCTATAAAACAATTTAAAAGCTTTTTACAACACAAGGGTCCCATGTACTATGTTCGATAATTAGTCATTTAACACATAGTTTGTGATGAAAAGGAACTAAAAAGACCCCCACCCCACTCCACCCCTCACCCTTCTTACTTTGACCTACATTATAAGTGTTATCATAAATCAAATTATGCTTTAGACCCACCTTGTATATGATTCGATTTGTTCAAAAAAGATTTAAAAAAAAAAAAGAAAAAAAGATAATTGGAATTAGGGAAGAAGTTTGATTATTTAATCATATGTATTTCAGCACCCACCACTTTGGAATTAAAAGGGTAAGGTTTCTATTCCCCTTTAAAGAAGAGTGCTTTTTGTCTCTTCATATTTTCATATACTAATAGTTTATAGTTTATACAACATGAAAAAACAAAAAGAAGACTGGAAAAGAAAAAGATATAATCTCATTTGACTATTATAAATTCTATATTTGTTTTAAAACTATTAATGGAATTAATTTTATTTATTTATTTATTTTATTATTATTCTTTTCATCAATTGGCCGGTAATGTCCTATCAAATTACTCATCTTTTGTCCCATTGTTTTCATCATCTTTTTTTCTTATTCATATCGAATTCTCGATCTTAACTTGAATTACTAAGAATCATATTGTTATAAAGTAGGGCAGTGAATGTTCGACGAACATTTCATAAACCGTTCGACGGGAAATTCGTTTGTGTTCATTGACTTCATTCAATGAAAGAACATGAATACTGTTATATGTTTGTTTATCCACTCGTAAACCTTTCGTTAAGTGAAACGAACGAATATGAAAAAAGCTTCATTTACAACCCTATTATAAAGTGCTAAACTCATCGACGATACCGAAACAAGATACACATTTCTTTGCATTTTATAAATCGCTATAAATTAGCTTATCATCGTATGTTATATCACCATGCACCATGTTGATTACAAGCTCTCTCAAGTCTCATTGTCTCAACATGATAATAGAGGAAGATGCATGGTGAAATATATATTTGTAAATTACTAAATTGTAACAAGTAACAACCAGATATTAACAGAAAAGATATCCCTCAAAATTGACATCCCAATATGCAGAAGTGCAAGGAGGGGACCAATATATGAATAATAATAATGAAAGTAATGATGCTGTTTCAGTTCCACAACACACCCATGCAAATTGAAAGCTGAAAAGGATATTATCTCTCATGTGCCTCCACAAACATCCATACAAATATATAATTGCTCCACAACCATCTATACATACATACATACATATATATATATATATATATATATTTGTTAACTTCAATTAATATAAAACACATAACTGATCAGCTAGTACCACCATTGTGTAATCATATGAGCTCATAAGATGAATACTGCAAGGTCACAGGTTTAAACTTGGCAAGTATAGAAAATATATCTTGTGTTTCATGTGTGTAGATGATGTTTCACCGGACATGAATTCTATACGGTATGTGCTCTGAGTTTCAAGACGGTACATGGACCAAAGGTTCCCATCCATTTACCTTCTTTTTTTTTCAATATATAAACATATATATGCAACATTACATAATTAGCATTATCTTTCAGGAACACAAAAAGCAATTTAAGCTTATTGCATAGCAATCATCAATTGAAGTAATAAAGGGGTGTATTTCTTAGTTCAGTTTACGTAATATGCGATTTTGCATCAATATAGACGTCTGGTCTGGGTCAATTTCTGACCAATGTTACCTTAATTGATAAACTTAATATTGGATTACCTAATGAAAATGAAATTAAAGTTATCTAATATATTACGAGTACCATGAGCACCTGTTGCGAGCGAGCACATTGAGTTCCATCAGTATGATGGGCCGACGTGGTGATCTCAACATCGAGATAACCACAAGAAAAACCTTAACGAGATTGTCAACATTATACTGTAATTACAAAAAATTTTCAATATAATCGCGCGACCACATCGAGTTTCCTAACAGAAAATACTCCATTTGAGTGTGCGTTACATATGAGTTTCGATTCTATTTTTATACATTGTCACCTTGTGCCTTGACCAAAATCATAGACCATAGTATCATGCTAATCATACATTACCATAAAAGTCCTAAAAACCAACAACACAATCTCTCCTATGGTCTCATGAAATTTGTCACATTAAACAAAATGACAACAGCAAAACATATAAAAATACAATTACCAAAAATAACATTCATGATAAAACAAAACTATCTCCATAAACAAATAAGGAATTTATTCACAAGAAATACATTATAATCAAGATGATATATAATCTCATGTTTTCCCCACCCCAAAATTTAATTAAATGAATCTAAAAACAACTCCCCAACACCAAAAAGTTATACTATATAACTTTATACTAAATTATATATATTTATATATATATAAGTAACAAAAAATAAAATAAAACCTTGTTATTTAACCTTTCCATTCCATACATTGTGAAGTGGGTCGGGTCTTCTGGGTACCCGCATTAATCGGGCATGGAGTTTGAACCGGAGGGATCATACAATTATACTGCAAACATAATGAACTACTCATCGGAATATTAGCCCTTGGATTAATAGGCATTCCTGTTAAAAAATTATGCTGTAGATACAAGAGTTGTATATATCCTGCCATTAACCGGTCCACGAAAATCGTTGGAACTTTACCCGTGAACCGGTTGTTATTTAAGTAAAGATTCTGAACCGTTGCGAAAAGGGGTGAAACTTGACCGTATAGCATGTTGTGACTTAGATCAACGGTTTGGATTGTGACCGAACCGGCCGGTTGGACCGGGCCAGTGAACTGGTTTCGTTCGAGTTGGAGGTTTGAAATTGGGAATGTGAAAATGCAGCCAGGGATGTAGCCAGAAAATTTGTTTAGACTCAAGTCTAGGTAGTTTAACCGGTTTAGTTTGGGTAAGAGTTGGTCTATTGGACCGGATAACTGGTTCCATGATAAGGAAAGGTATTGTAATGAATGAGGTAAAGAATTTGGGGAAATCGAACCGGATAAATCGTTGTGTTTTAGGTCTAATCGGGTTAGTGTTTGTGACGCGAAATAAGGGATTGAGCCGGAGAGATGGTTATGACATAGTATGACATTGGTTAAGGATCGTAAATTGGCAACATTCCATGGGATGTTGCCAGTAAGCTGGTTATAGCTTAAATCAAGTGTACGTAGATTTCGTAGCTCACCAAGTGACGCTGGGATTTCGTGAGAGATAAAGTTACGACTTACAGCTAAAAACCTGAGGTTTTTTAGCTGGGACAATGTCCAAGGCAATGCGCCCATTATCCTCCCTGGCACGACCGTGAATTCTGCCAGGGAGGATAATTTACCAATAGCTGGATTTAGACGACCCGATAAACCAGGAGCACCAGCTCTAGGGTCGCCTAAATTCAGCGCAACAACTTTTTCACCTTCACAATAAACGCCGGCGAAATTGCAAGGGTCGGAAGTAAAATCCCATGATGAAAAGTAGTTAGAACCCGGCATGTCTTCTAACGATTTACGAATAGATTGTAATGCCAAAAAATCCACCGGATCCATGATTCCAAAACACTGACTAACAAAACAGAAACCCAACAAAAGAATGCCCAAATGAGAAGACATTCCTTTTCCTTTTCCTTTTCCTTTCATAATATAATGAAAAGGATTTATATATATATTGATATATATAGATATACACAATGAATGGACTATATATATATGTATGTATGTATGTATATGTATTGAGAGATTTGATCGGTAGATATGATGATAAACTTAACCGTGAAGGGAGTGATTATAGTTTCACTTTCTGTTGGGAAATGTGGCTTGTGAATGCTTTTAATGAAAAAACAGCTAGCATACCAAAAGCCCAAGAAAAATGCAATTGAGAGAGAGAGAGAGAGAGAAATAATGACAAATTTATTTTGTGTTTTGATGATGAAAAATGGCTTGGGAAGAAAGCAAATGAAGGGGAAGGGAGGTGGGTGGGTGTTTTGGCTTCTTTGAGAAGGAGCAATGAGTCAATGACTAATGCTACTACTGATAAATCTTTGTTTTTCTTCTTTTTTGTTTTTGTGAATATTATTTTACTTGGTATTTGGTGTGGGGAAAGGTTCGGGAGAAGACAACGGTTGTCCGAGCCTACGTGGAAAGTTCGGTAATGACAAATCAGGTGGTTTTAGCGGTGACCTGGACCAAAACAACGTGAAATTTGTGGAACCTGCCACATACATTTATTACTTTGCTATCGACAGGTTTAATTTCTTTTCTTTATTTATCTGATAAAATTGTTTTAAAAAACAACTGTAGACTTGACTCGTTTAATAATCACTTGACTCGAGCTTGAATAATTTTTCAAAAGTTTGTTTGAACTCGAGTTCGAGTAGTCTCATTTATGATCATTAATAAACTAATTTTATAGTTAAAAAAACTAATAACACTCACTTTAATTGAGTTTATTGGGCTCGTGTGATTCGTGAAGGTCGAATAACTCGCTCGATTTGAATAACTAAGTTTGTGTTCGAGTTCGACTCGAGTTCGAAAACTATTATGCTTAAACTCGAATTAAACGAGTTCGAACTCAAATAGTTCGTTAAAAGCTAGACCCGGTTACACTCTTGTCGATCAATTGTCATAAATTTATTGTGGGAATATGGTACATAACATTAGCTTGTACGATTTTATTGCCATGTTAGCATTAAAAAAAAAGTAACAGACAGTTTAATGAGATTAATTTAAGTATAATTTTAAATGTTTAAGTTATTTTGTAGCAACCATAAGTGGAAAAATTTTGTGGTCTAATGGTATTTTTGTTGCCTATATTTGTTATCGATAAGTTATGAACATAGGGTGCTTTTGGTGGCCATCAATAAATATCCATTTTTAATACATACTCCGTATAAGTTTTTATTGCAAAATTTAACAAAAGTAACTTAAAAACAATTTAAAAACAATGAAATAAAATTAAAATCACTTAAAATACACCTGGAAAGTAGAACGAGCATTCATAAAAATAGAATCTCCAAAAACAAACAAACTAAAAAGTTTAAAGAAACAATACAATCGTTTGAAAACAACCATAGGAAGTCCTTTTTAACGTCATCATAATCTGGCTACTCTTCATCGTAATCCTCCATGTCCTCATTGAACTATCCATAACAAATGGAAAACACCATTTTAAACGATTATCTCATTATACATTAAATCTTTTCCTGAAAAAAAAACTCAACGATCAATAATTAACATATAAAAGAATTAGGTCATGAATTGATAATTAACTTCTAATTAACTTTGGAGAAGTTTGTGTCAAGTGATATAATTAAGGTTGTTAATACTAGACTTGTAACTGACCTAAAAAAACCGGGTTAGGGTTGTGTAATTTCGACCTGCCAACCCACCAACCTGATTTTTTTGTGTTCAGGTTGGTATATTGAGTCTTCAAGTCGACCTACCAACCCGATATCATTTTAAATTAATTATTATATAAAATATATACATACATTATATTATATTTTAAAGTAACGCTTTAAATTCTTTGATCATCAATAATACGAAAAAGTGTATTTCGGCGGGAACACCTTCATCCCGTCTACCATATAGGTAGCTACCTGGGCCCGCTGCAATGTCCAATGGTACCAGGTTCGGCAACCTGCACCCATAACCAACAAATTATTGGGATAATCCGTCTGACTATTTTTCAAACACCAGCCCTAGAGAATGGTCACTTGTCTTTGAATACCACCCTATTAAGTTGGGAATGGATTTGAACCCGTGACCTATTTTTAGCAAAGTCCTCTATAATGACCATACAAAGCATTTGCGGTGAGGAAATGATATCAAGAGTACCTCTCTTTGAAATATTTTGTTTTACAAATGATATTAAAAAGGGTTATTTATATTCCAACGTTAACGATTTAGGTACCATACTAAGGCCAGTGTTAGTAAGACGTCGTGGGAACGTCGTGGACGACTTTAATGTCACCACCACGTCGTAGGGTGCCGTCGTGAGCCCACGTCGAGAAGAAGAACAACAACTGCGTTTTTTTTATTTATTTCTATGTATACTATATATATATATATATATATATATATATATATACACATACATAGAATATAGATATATATGTATTTGCAGTGAGAAAGAAGAACCAGAATATATATAGAAAGAGAGAAAGATATATAAAGATCAGTGAGAAAGAAGAAATATAGTGGTGGGCCCTTGAGTTCTTTCAAAATTTACCAACAAATATATATTTTTCTTTCATTTTTTTTTTACTTTAAAATGTACTGTTTTAATTTATTATGAAAGGTAATTTTTTTATTTTTTTGTAATTAATATAATGTTTGATTTTATTAATAAATAGTTTTATTTGATTTTGTATTAAAATAAAGTTGAATTAATAAAAAAGTGGATGACGAGGAGAGAAAATGTTATTGGTGTTAGGCCCTTTGTAGTAGAGAACACCAAGAACACATATTCTTCCAGCCACCTAAACGTACATCAGCTTTTCTTTCTCTCAGAACACCCTCAAGAATACCCCCTAGTAGGCTACCTATTCTTCACTTTATCCTTAAATATTTTATTATTTTCTACTTTTTTTTATACAAAATTAAATAAACATTATTTATTAATAATAAAAACAATACTTAGACAAAGAAAATAGGAATCCTAAAAATAAAAAACAATTACATAGTTTATTTAAAATACGAATCCCAAAAATAACAAACGGCTAGTTTTTTGAAATTAAAATTAAAAACATTACATAATATTAATAAGTTAAAAACATTACATACTAAAAAACATTAAAAACATATTACAATACTTAAAAAAAACTAGACTTCACTTCAACGACCGTCTTGTTTTCATCTACCCCTTCTGTCCATATTTCGGACCGGGGCTTTTAGGCTCATAACGTGGAACCACCTCCACGAATTAAGTCCATTGCCAATTTCACCCTATCGATCTTCTCTTGCAGATAGGTGACGTATTGTTGTTCAAGCATGGAATTTGACCGCCTCAGCCGTCGTATTGACCGTATTTACTGTGTCTGAGATTTTTTTTTCCTTCCGTATTTTGTGGAGAACTGCCATAAGGTCGATTACGTGTCGTCGTTCATCTTCTAACATATCTCTTTGAATGAAGTCCTTTACCTCATCCACTGTCAATGACGAGAAAGCCATTTGGAATTGTGAGTGAAATGTATAAAGATTGGGAGATAAGTTAAAATTTGAGAGAGAAGTGTATAAAATTTGAATGAAATGATGTGAAATGGTGAGATGGTTGTGTTTTATAGGAAAAATTTGTATTAAAAAAACAAGAAGGGAGCATCCTTTTTTATGTTTAAAATTCAAAGTTTTTGCAAATTTTTTTTATAACATGCAACGGATTCTTCCTCTTGGGCTCCACATGCAATGCGTCTATCTTGTCTAAATACCAAACGAACGCCTAGACGCCGGCTCCAAGAATACGGCTTCGTAGTAGCGTCTGTAATAGGCGTGCATCGGATGAACCCAAAGACGCCCTACTACAAAGGGCCATAGGAGGTATTTTTGAGGGTGTTCTTGGATGATATGACGTTGACGTGGTAGAGATGATGAAGAAAGATAACACCAGCCTAATATGGTTCTTTGACTTCTTTCTTTGATGAGATACATGAAGTTTCAAACATACGTTAATGATGATTATATTGTCAAAACCCTTAACAATTACAAAGAAAACCTCTAATTTATAAAGGCAATCTATAATAGTAATTCATATGTTATTTTTTTAGTTTAACCTTAAATCAGCTTCTATAAATGCTAAAGAAATCTTGTTTGAAACTATCCTAAGTCAACAAAAGGGGCCTAAAAGTGATCAAGTAGCCAGCAAGTGAAATCTTTTCCATTCAATTTGTAATTTCTGAAAGTACCATAAAAATATTTTGCTTTCATACATATAAAGGTTATATTTGCCTTCATTATTAATTAGGTGGTGCTATTAAATGTTCGACATGTACTCGAAATGTATTAGGGAAAAAAGGACTAGTTAGTGGCAAACTATCCTATTCGTCTTGTACTAGACAAGGATGCCATAACATATTTTATAGGCAAATTAATTTTAGGTTCTATACACAAATGGAAAGTTCAAAGTGGCACAGTACATTTTCTTACAACTTTTCTGAAAGTCAAAATACATACACACTACATTTATTTACACTTTTGTCCCTAAACAAAACTTAAACACAACCCCTTGTTGATTAATATATGAGTTTCTCATATATATATTTTTTAACAGAAAAGCTTTCATTAATAATAATAATAACTAGCAAGGTGCTAGAATATTACAACCCAAATAACCACCCACTTAGGGGGAGGAGTGGGACTCGGTTTGCTAGTGGTTTGGACGAAACCGAAATTGAACACCATTTCATCGCTTGTGGTTTGGACTCGGTTTGGTTTCACAAATCGAATGTGACCATACACACATTTGACCATTGAATTGAATGCCTTAATAATTTATATTAAATGGTGGTGTGGGTTGATGTATCATGACACCTTGTAAAAAATAGTGAGTTTTTGGTTTGATGGGTTGAAATGACGTGACAACATGCTATTAGTGGTTGGTGTGGGTTGGTGTATCATGACACCCTTCCCTTTTACATTCAACAGAGATTCTACCGTCCATTATCCTAACGATGTTAAGAATTTGAACTATCATATTCAACATATAATCTTTCTTAATATCTAATTCACCTTTGATAATAAGAACCATATTGTTTTTCTTAGGATGGCTTTGTTTTAGATTTTATTTATACATTATTAAAGATCAATGCACCATTAAATCTTTGAACCATATATATTTATATAAGGAAAAAAACATAAAAATATAATAAACTTATCACGTTTTGCTATTGAAAATATTTAACTTTCAAAACATCTATTGTATGTATCAAAATTTCAATTTATAGCTATTGTATATATCCGGTTACCGCTTCTTCGGGTAACAAGACATGACAATCATATAAATTGTCACATCATCGTGTCACGTTATTATAACCAATGCCACATCAGTAGTTTACAAGGTACAAGATGTTACATATACACAATTGCAAAAATAAAAAATTTGATATATAATAGTGTTTTTAAAAATTGGAACATACAATAATTGAAACATACAATAACAAAACGTGATAAATTTATTATATTTTAATATACTTGTATTTGAGCTAAAACATATATATTTATACAAGATATATGATTTAGTCCTTTTATATTGGTAGATAAGAGTCATAAGACCAATGGGAATGGCCTTCGTTCCTTCCCCCGTTCCAGCCCCTTTTTGCACTTTTTCAACCTTGGTTTTTGTGCCACGTTGCAAATAGAACGGAGGTGCCCCTCTTGTTTTATACACACAAACATTTTATAATAATATAAATATTAATTAAAAAAAAGAGAGGAAAAGGGGCGTGGTGCTCCACCCCATTCCCATCAGCCTAAGCCCATAGTTGGATTCAATCTTTTAATTATAACCCATTTCACCCAAAGAGTCAAAGGAGAATTAATTGTGTGGCTGAGTGGCTCTTGATTATGTACAAAATTCTACCACAATATAATCAAGTTACAACAATCTTAACAAGATTTTTCTCGTGTAGATATTCTGAAAGGCAAAACACAGAGAAGTTAAGTTTTTAACTTAGATGTAGGCAGCCTAATTAGGTATTCCTGACTGTTTTCTGAAGTTTTTCTTTACCATCACTCAAGATGTTTATCTAGTGAGAGTCAAATCTAAAACCTTTTGTAAGAATATCTTGTGAGGATATCGAGACATCTAACCATTAAGCCACCTCGGTGCTGGTTACAACACATTCTTATTCTGAACCGTGACCACAAACTATAACCAACACAAATCTCATATGATTGAACACACATGACTTGTTTACACAGTTTGATGATCAATATCCCTACTATACAATCATCCCTAATAGCTAATTAACCATTAATCAAAGATTAATAAAGATTACAAGATAGTAAAATGCATATACTTTAACAGGAGTGAGTATCCATTTTTATAAAGATGTTAATATACCCTAACTCTTTACACTTTTAAATGACTGCACAAGATTCTCGCGTGTTCAAATGAGTTTTACTTATCGTAAGAACTACGCCTCACACGAATTGCAACTTGTGACACAAGTGAAACCTGGTTCTGAAACATTATTATTTATGTGTATCTTGTAACACGAGTTGGGGGTATTAAGAGGTAAGGAATGGAAATGATTATCGTTAATGATGTTTGGTTTGTTATACTCATTAATATATAATACACCATTACCTACTAATTTGGGGGTAATAAAACTAGATAATGAATAACCCACTAATTAACTTTATTTATATTACTCCCTAAATTTTCTCCCCCACTCTCATATGGTTACATACACAACATAATATCTTTAGTACATCAAAATTTTGGCTCATCGATCATGACTGTCACGTACTAAAAAAAAATTGTTTGGTTTTTGTTCTATAAAATGGTCGTTTGTTTCGGTTTGGTGTTATCGTCAAGGGTGGTTTCTTCTTCTTCTTCGACGACTACGGAAGCAGTTTTGATAGTTGTCGATCAATCCGGAAAAGGTGATTACAAAAGGATACAAGAAGCAATTAACTCGGTTGCTTCTAATAATTTCCAACAAATGTACATTTCGATTAAACCAGGAATATACAGGTTTATTTCTAATACATTTTTTTTTGGCATGTATCGACACATATGTTGTCCTGAACAGTCCTATAACTAGGTGTTTCTGGGCGACAAGTTTATAATATTTAAAATATGTCCTTTTTGTTGGTATTGCCGATTCTAATATATAGTTTTGGATACCCGTCCTCTAAATAATAAATATTTTTGTGTTAATATGTTCTCAATTTTTCATAAATTGTGTTCTTAACTTCTTATTTTGTTTAATGATATATTAAAAAAGTTACTATGTTACATGTCACTTTGAATCTTGTTCTGCTGCTGGTTGTCCGTGTTTGAACCTACAACTTACAGATTGGTGTTGCTATGACAAATTTGTGTTGGTACATTTAATCTCATTTAGTTTGATTTAATTATTGCTTTTGTTTGATTAGAGAAAAGATTGTTGTTGCGGCCGATAAACCTTTTATAACGTTGAGTGAACGGAGGGGTTGAATACCACCATAACATGGAACGACAGTGGAGAGATATTCGAGTCTCCAACCTTATCAGTAATGGCTTCTGATTTTGTTGCAAGAGCTCTCACTATTCAAGTGAGTTTTCATAGTAAAAATATATTCTATGTGCAATTCTTTTTTTTATAACTTTTTGGATGTGATTTGTGGATACTATATTATGTGTAAGGGCATAAAAAAATTTCAAAGGGGGCAAAACTAAAAGATCCATGGAAAAAAAAATCTAAGAGTGGGCAAAATTTTAAAAACCCATAGAAAAATTTTAAAAATCCATAAAAAATTTTAAAATACATAGTAAAATTTAAATTTCGAGGGTGGGCATTGGCCCCCCTTGCCCACCCTTTAATACCGCCACTGAGTGCGCCGAAATGTAGCTAACTATGGCCGAAAGGTTATATTGTGCACGAACTACCAGATTGGATATAGTGTGTAAGAACTTGATAAAAATGTTCGAATCATGTAACTAACTATAACCGACCAATCAAAAACTTGCACGTGGTAGCTCATATGGGTTGCCACGTACATCATATTACATGATTTGAACATTTTTACTAAGTTCTTACACACAACAGCCAATTTGGTAGTTTGTTCACACTATAACATTTCGGTCATAGTTGGTTACATTTCGGGCACTTACCCCTATGTATAATGAGTGAATTTGTAGAATACTTTTGGGACAAGTGGGAAAGGTATTGCTTTGAGGGTATCTGCAGATCGGGCTGCATTTTATGGGTGTCAAATTCTTTCATATCAAGACACATTGCTTGATGATTATGGTAGACATTATTACAACAATTGTTATATCGAAGGCGCTACGGATTTTATCTGTGGAAATGCTGCATCTATCTTTGAAGTAAGTTCTCTTGTTCGCTGTCTATTGGTGTTTTATAGGTGAATTCAAAATGGTTGTTTCGATTTTAATGATTTATTTGACTGCAAGTACATATAATTAAGAAGAAGTTTTACATGATACAAACATTTAAATGTTTAAAATTTTACATGATATATATAAGAAAGTTATGCTATGCATCTTTTAGTCGTGACTGTTCTTTCGGTTTTTACTTGAAAATCGACATAGTTTAACTTTTGCTATCAAATGTTTAGCTTATCTTTTTTTTTTTTTTGGTAAATTTGTTTTAACAGGCTGTTGAGGCTTTTTACCTTATAAGATATTGTTTATTTTTTTTATTTTTTATTTTTTAATGATTTTCCTATAAAAGGCATAAACTTATAACATGAATAATGTTATTGGTATTTTGGTAAGCGCTATGATTCTGAGATTGTTTAAATATTGTGATTTATTTGTCGAATATTATTTATGTTTCAATTGATTATCATTATTTTTGGATCAAAAATATAAGTTAATTATAAGATATTAATCATGGTAGATTTACTGAATATTTATCATACAGAATAACTTTGTAAACGATAGTTAGAAAGTAAAATTCTTCAATACTTTTATGCCTAAAACAGCAATACTAAATTCTCACTCTTTTGATGCTTATGGTGTTGAAAGTATGTATAATTTTCCTTGAACATTTGTGATACTTCTGAAAACGTGTTAGAAATAAATCCATCCGAGATTGTCGACATGAACTTGATCATTTAAATTTATATAATAAATATACTCTCTTTTTTTTCTTCTTTTTTTTTTTTTCATTGTTGATATGTGAGTAATTATGAGTATAGAATATTTATGTTATAATTTTGAATATGGTCGAGCAAACTAGCAAGCTATTAACAAAATTTGTCCATCCAATAACTTATATATCTTTATTGTGGGTACTAAACCTTTTTTATTAACGAATGATGTATCCGAACAGTTAATGTTTATAAGTTTGATGTGGACCAGATAGGCTGACGTGTCACCGACTTAGCATGTGATAAACTTTGTCCATTTTAATTTTGTTTGTATCCAACGTTGGCTGTTTCGCTACTGTAAATATCCAATTTTGTTTTTTCTAAGATGTGTGTGTCCAACTTTTATTATTTTTGTTAGTGTGTGTATTCTCTTTTTTAGAATAACTCATAACTTATAATCTTGGCAGTTAACTGAATATATCAATCATGAAAATACTAGAAGGATGTCCGCGCGATGAGGCGGGAATGATGGTAACGGCGTCGGTGTGGTGGCGGCGGCAGTGACGGGTGGCGGCGGCGACTGGTGGTGGTAACAGCGAGTAGTGTAGGCTATTGATGTAAATGTAATTGATGTAAAATAGGGTAGTGTAGTTATTTTAAGAGTTGAGGGATAGATGTTGTAAATTTATTTCATTAAGGGTATTATAGGTATATTAAGTGGAAATGTTTAAATTAGTGAATAAAAAAGAAGGGTAATTTAGAAGAAAAAGCATATGGACAGATTTTAACATTTTCAAAAGTAGGGGAGGCTATAATTTTTATAAACGAATATAGATTAGAGGTAAATTAAAAACACGATATTTATAATTGAGTGCCTACTTTAACAAAACTAGAAATCATACCCGCACAATGTGCGGCAATGGATGATTTCTTAATTTTTATAATATTTGTAAATTTCAGTTACGACACTCCACAATAGGTGACGATGAACAGCTTTGCCGACCACTTACTCCGACTTTGGGTTGTCCAAAACACATGTATATAATTGTGTTTGTTATTTAGTTGTAAAACATTTA
>JAOEHQ010015981.1:0-15339 GCA_025447715.1 Asclepias incarnata
TCAATCCGTATACCGTACAGGTATTAAGACTAGTACTATATAAAATTACACCACATTGTTGAAAAGTTACACATTTTCGATATTGCAAATTACTACTTTACCCTTACCATAACAAAATCTTAATTAAGACTTACCTTATACATTTAGTCAACCTCGCATCTTAAATATTAACTAATAATTACCTTATATATTTTGTCAGACTTTCTATTTTCTACAATTATATTTTAACAATGGGTTTTTACATGACATATTTGGGGTTGTTGCATTGCTCGGATACCCCTCTAGTATAGGTGTAATCTTATTCTCTTATCTTTTCTAGAAAAGTACATGATTTATACATTTGTTCCTAATAAAACTTGAATTCACAATCTTTTGATAAATAAATAGACTACCTAGATGCAACTAAAACTAAAAGCCTTTTATTTTGGTGATCTTAGTTAACATGTTATTTATTAATTAAAATTTTCAAATTGGATAAAAAAATGTTTGCAGGTCAACCTAACCTGACCCCAACCAAATATCACATCTTACCCGATCTAGAGAATCAGAAAACAACAGGTTAAACTAACAGATACCCAATGCCCAAGCAATTTACATAAAATCATCTTTAATAGTGTAGTTCGATTGTGGTTGGTTTTACATGTGTTGGTGTGATGGTATCCAAAAATGAAGTAAACCGCAACCAAAGGCTCATAATAATAACCTGTTAAATGCATTATGAAAAGCACTTGAAATGGACAATGCTCAAAAACGTTGTATTGCGGTCAGCCATTTTTGCATTCACTCCGGCCATGGCTCCGTGCTTCGATGGCACAATGATTTGCAATGGCAATATTGTTTATTTACAAATTACAATAACAATGAATCATGGAAGAAGCTATCTTGGAATTTATGTGGATGGGGGAGAACCTCAAATTCATATTCATATTTATATTCATACTATAAGTTACAATGGCAATATTGTCATTGTATGTGTTTATGCAACATATATATTTTCAGTAAAATTTCTACCATTGTGTATGTATGTATGTAGTAACCTTTTATAGCAGGTAATACAATGAAATATCACAAGTTTTTTGTGATGACATGGCAATGTGTCATCATGTCATCTGCTTTAGGAGGTTACTGTATAGTGCATAGTAAGAAACTCGATACAAAGTACAAACAAGTGAAAAACGATTTAAAAAGGTGAAGATAAGCCCATCAATCCCCTAAAAATTTAACCATATAATTTAGCCCAACCAAAATATATAATAAAAGAAAGGCCCACCGCCCACATACATGATACAACTTGAGAGTACATCAGAAGAAGTAAAAAAGTAAAAACAAAAAACTAGTTTCTTTCTCTCGGTTTTGAAAACTCAGCAAGCCACCGTTGCCAACCAAACTCATATACTAGTTTTGTATTTTACTATCATATTTAGGCTGTAAGTAATTTAATTTTATCATGTATTATATATCAAAAAAGATTATATAATATTAGCAATGAGGAATTTGTGAAGCATTTTGAAGGTCTCAAAAGAGTCAAAGTATTGTAAGAGATTTGTCACTTTAACTGTGCTATTGAATTTATGTTTATATGTTTGCACTCAACCCGACCCGTCCCTAGGCGAATAGAAATCCTAGATCTGTCACTAAGCAATCTATATAAAAAGTATATTGAACATTGAAGACAGCTAAATGTGACGCAAAGAATCAAATATGCATGATTCCCACATCAAATACCTTGTTACGAAATTGCCAAAGATTTAACTTTGAAATATCGCATCATTTTCCGGCTTTCACTAGGGGATTACGATTACAATTCCTGAAAATGAAAATGCCTTTCAGGACATGCCTAAAACCTAAGAACTCTAATGATAATTAACAAGATAATGATAACCGAAATGCTTGCAAAAACAATCTCAAATCTTGGGTAGCATAAACTGTTCTTTGGTCAAATGTCAAAAGCATCTCTCTAAGAACACGAAAAAGGGGTATTAACCAATGGTTTTCACAGATTGTCAGATTCGACACCTATTACTCTCCATGTTCCTTGACATTCAATTTGCAGAGTAGGGGTCTTCAATGGTCATTTAGGGTCAATAGGTAACAGCCATCTGGAAAGTACATACACAGCCACAGGGTAACTGAATGCTAGAGTTTGGATGTGCCATTTGTGTAGAAATATCCACTCTCCCTTAAACTTATACATTGAGATAGCGCAGTTGTGAGTTTCCGTATATCATTTCTAGTGTGTGCTGCACTAAGAGCGATCCTCAGCCTGCAAGTTTAAAACAATCCAACTTGAATATACTCAGAAGACCTAAAGCAAGGCAAGCAAGCTTTGACTATCCGAACTCATGTATTGTTTTAAAACAATGGTTTAGAGGTGAAAACTTTGACCCACATACTTATGAATGGGTTGACTTTGGATAGGCTTTATTCCCAAGGGGTATAAGACAGATGAAAAATAGCTAAAAAAGAAACGGGTCAAACGAGTAGAAAGTCGCCCAAAGTGTACTTTTAATGCATAGAGCCTCCTATATTGTTGTATTTTACAAAAGAGATTATTATTGAATAGTACAATATTGGGAATCATATTTAACACACAAACTATTGGTACTGAAAAGTGAAAACTGAATACGGGTCAAACCTAACCCGGGTTGTAGGAACCAATAACCTATTACCCAACCCGTCCATCTTACAACTTCTAAAATGGACACGTGGAGATAACAATAAGAATCCCAATAACAAAGATCTTTATTTAAGGACGAAATTTCTTTCAACATAAAAACAAAGATCTTTATATTCTCAAATCTAAATCATTTCAATCACTTGAAGCTAAGGAAATGCGGTGGAAAACCAGAGAAATGTCACTATAACAGATTATCAGCAGACATGTCCAAGAACAACTATTGAATTATGCACACAACAAGAGTACAGGTAAGAATCGGGATTGACCAACACACTAATAAATGATATACCCCGCTCAGAAAGTGTGCCTTTTGACTTTAAAGGTCAACAGGACAACTTATCCAACATGGAAAAGTTGATATGAAATTATTTTAAGCGTGAAATTTACAAAAACCTCTCTTAGCTTCACTAAGCTAATCCATAGTTTATTTATAAGGAGTAGAAGTACAACTTTGACATCTTTAAGTCAATTCGGGTTATGTTTTATCTCTAACACGGCTATTGCTTATAACCAAGAACAATAGCTTAAAAAATAAATGAGTCAAATGGGACAGATAATATTGCCTTTCCAAAAGTATAATTTTTGTAATCATACTTGACGTTAAAGATATTTAAAAAAAGTGATGAGATTTGGGGAAAAAAAAGTGTTTTGGATCAACCCAACCTGTTTCAACCAGAACCCAAACTGCCCATCTGACATTCACCCATTTCAATTCCTTAGCCAACCCAGCCCACCCGAATTGCCCATTGTGCCGCCTCAAAGACAGAGTAACAAACACAATAAATCCTACCAAGAGAGGAGGACATGAAAGCAACAAACCTGCATAAGTTAGCCGGGACCGTAGGGGGCCTGATTGCAGTTATATGAAAGCCACATTTCAGCATGTGCCTGTATCATTATAATATAAAAATATAAATAACACTTGGAAACAGCAGTCAGTGTCAGTTTATATATTCTTTGATTTTGGTCCCCCGTAAGATCAATATCACAACCAATGAGGTCCCCGAGAGTTAAATGTATTTGGCAATGAACTTTAAAAAATTAAAGAAACATGCAGCAATCAGAGGTTGACAAATTCAACCCATTCATCTATAGATGAGTTGATCTGGGCAGTGTTTCATCTCAAACGGGGCAAATAAGATAAATGAGTTAAAAGGGGGAACAGGTCAAATGATCCTACAGTCACCCAAAGACCAATTTAACTGCATCTGACCTCTTAAATCATTTTCATTCGAAGATTTAGATCAGTCATGTAATAATAATGTCTAATGTATACATAATCATAACTCTTTTTAAAATGATTTACACATCAATTATCATTAAAAGCAATTACAAAATGGACAAAAAAAAAGAGTTTGCAGGTCAACCCAATCCATACTAATAAAATCAGTTTCAACACGTTATCTAACCAAGCCATCTGAGAAATCTAGCATCAATACAAGAACAGACGGAAAGAAAGAGACCTGCTTGCTTTCAGTGCTTGCTCTTCGCTTCCTACTATAAGAGAAATGATGTGACTTGTGATAGGAATTCCGGTCAGAGTGCGAAAGTCTTGCACCCGATTCCAAATAGCCTTTCTTCGCCATGTCTCCTTTTTTGCCACAACCACAGCAGCTACATACGTAAACAAGATTGGCACAATAAAATGGATGGTAATTTTAATGCTGCTATATAACCTTTTTTCAGTGGTTTATGAAGACTATTGTTACTTTGTAATTAATTGAAGGGTATTAGCTCAACAAGAACCATATATAGAGGGAGTAATGACTTTGTAGAAGTATGCTAACTAATTGTAAGATATGTTGAAGATTAGTAGTGACCAGAAACGTATACACACAGATGCAACTAACGTGGTAGCGTGTTAATGTACCAATATATGAGCAATTGTTGTAATTAACCAGAATATATAGAAGCCTGGTCAGCTACCAATACAGTAACATAAATGCAATCATAGCCCAAACTTTTTAAGCATGACCTACCACCAACTACAATGGCCAAATTTCCACAACTACCTGGCCTGTTAAATCAGATACTCAAACTTCACTTTTAAACAGAGCGGTGGCAAAGTGGAAACGGCACATTATGCGTAAAAAAGGGTTTGGGCTAAAACAGACTGTTTTCATACATGTCCGCATGACCCACAAACAATTGTTTTTGCCCATTTTTATTGATAGTTAATGTGGTAAATATACTTACAAAATCAAAGTCATTACATTAATCATCTAAATTTTTAGAATAAATACGATTCAGGAGGTTTTAAACCATAACCTAGACCTGTTTGTATGTAAAGGGGTCAAAATTGCCACTACTTTTGATGCTACACATCCTAGAAACGTTGTAATCCCTCAATAAAATATTGATGGTTACCATGTGAAGCAGCAGCGATGGGTACAGGTGTGGAAGTTGAAAATATAAAAGCACGGCCCCTTGATTGTATGAGTTGTTTCCATCTTTTGCTGTTCAATTTGTAATTCAAAGATAAATGTTAGTTACCACTCACATGACACTTTTACAATAACAGGTCAAAACAGACTTTTGCCACAAACCGACCCGACCTGTTCATTTTACCACCTATATGCAAGACCATGATAGGACTAGGAAACTACCAGATTTTGTGTATCCCTTTTTTTAGGTTTGATCAGATATTACTATATCAACATAAGTTGAAGGGATTAGGTATTAACAAGGAAAAAAAAAGGAATCGTAAAACGTCAAAGAGATGATTTTATAAAATTTTTAAAGTTAGTAAACTGAAACAGAAATTGGATAGGTAATTGTAGGGGAGGCAATCTCGGTATATCTATACCTATGAATGGATTTATTAGGATTGCGTTTCATCTCTAATGGGTCAAATGGGTGATATCAAATAAATTCGCTTAAAAGGAGATAGGTGTCTAAAGCTGCCTCCCAAAGGTTATATTTGATGCATACCATCTCCTAAAACATTTTACTAAAAAGAAAACTGGATTATAATTGTAGCAATCTGGTTTTCACAACCATATTTAACACCCTAACTACTTATAAGATTTAATAGCTTTAACAATGTGTATCGGGCCAACAGTTCGAGCCCATAAAAGTGACGTATTTCAACCCGAACTTGTTTTGACCTGCGACCCAACCCGCCCATCTTGCCACCTATACATAATGGCATGCATTAATCCTTGTTACACAGCATAAGTAGATAAGAACCTGCAGGAAATGAAACCACCATGGCAACCTACAGCCTTGCTGAGAGTGCCTATGCATATATCAACATCCTCTGCACAACTGAACTCTTCAGGGACACCCCCACCATTTTTGCCACAAACAAGTGTTCCATGAGCCTAGGGATCACCATACCATGAGTCATTAATCGAAATAAAGCATACAGTGAAAATTAAATAGAAAGTTAATCAACTGCAATTAAATATTAGAGAAAACCTAATGAACAACATCTGACTATACTAGAGGTGGCAATGTTGAGTCATTTACTTGTAAATAGGTCGATTTAAGTTGTTTTTTTTAGGTAAAAGGTTACCCTGGCTAATATGGTCGATTTAAGTTGTTATTTATGTCAAATAGGTTAAATCACAAAGTTTAGGTAAAAGGGGAATGGTAAAACGACTGAAACAAGTCAAACAGAGATTTAAGATGATTATTGTATCATTGATTTTGTAATGATAATTAATGCATTAAGTACTTACTGAAACCTCGTCGGAAAACAAACAAAAACTGCCCTGGTTAACCCAATCCAAACCCGACTTGACCCTTAGTGATTGCACTAGGTGTGAATATGCTAATGACAACGCAGAAGATGAAATAAATAAACACAATAGCATTTAAAGATTTCACCCGATAACCAAAACTTACATCATCCACCACTAACAAGAAACCATGCTTCTTGCGAAGCTTGGAAAGCTGGACCATTGGCGCAAAGTCTCCATCCATACTAAACAAGCTGATAAAAGTCACAAAAATACATCTCCTTAATAGACCTATCATATACACAGATACAAGTCAATACTTATGATTAACCATTTGATTTTTCAAAATCAGAAATTCTTGGCTCTTACTTCTCATAGTATAACACGGAGAACCGATATACGTATACGAATTTTAAATCGGATGTGGTAACATGAAATATTTATGTGCTCCTTACCTATCAGTCACAACTACTTTTTTCTTCATCGTGCAATTTGATCTGCCAAATAGAATATTTTAGACATAAGACATTATAAAGAAGAAAAATATATGTAACAGTGGATACTGGATGAAATATAAGATATGGTAAACTCACAGTAATCCATTAAGGTGGCCCATGTCACAATGCCTATATATAAAAACCTGCACACTTCCTTGCCGCTCTGCCAGCCGAATACCATCTATTATTGACGCATGATTTAGAGCATCAGAGAATATTGCAACACCATCTTTCAAAGTTTCATTTACAGCTGATAGTGAGCCAACATATCCAAGTACTGTCATGAAGGCCATATTGGCTGAAAACCCTGTAGGACATAGAAGGCAATCCTGGAGTAACCATAATACGAGACTGTCAGCTTCCATTCCGTGATTACGGGAATCATATATCCAAGGTAGTGATTTGGAACCATTTACTTTGAAGTGAGTGGATTTGAGTTGTATTTTTATCTCTAGCAGGTACAATTAAAGAAAATGGCTTTAAAGGAAATGGTCAAACAGGTAAAAGGTCCAGCAGAGTGTAAGTCTAGTATATAAAAGCGTACTATAACATTTTATGTAGAAATATATAATTAACATTGAAAATATACAAGCTTTGTAATCATACTCAACACATTGAAAATATACAAAAAGTGCTCAGGTAAACCCAACCCAGCATATTTAATATATTTTTATACACTTATCTTTATAAGTTAAACAAAATAAAAGGTTGGGGGCTGTCTGATTGTCTATCACTAATCAAATCTGAAAAGGGTAAATAATAACACACCACATAATCTAAGCACTTTTCATAATGGCCATCAAACAATTAATACTATGCAAGAAAAGAGTGAGATAAGACCTCTTTATTCTTTGACTCCGCCAAACAGGATTCCAGCAGTCTGTGATAAGTTGTATATCCACATATTAAAGCAGAACCTCTAGGGCCCATCCCATGTTCTTGAACTGCCTATTTGTTAAAAGAAAAGACACAACGTTATCACGGAATAGAAACATTTATACAAAAAATCAGGCTTATAAGGAATGATAAATGAGCTGGCAGCCTGGCATCAAGCATCCACCTTTGTTGCGGCCTTTGCAACTGTTGGATGTGAACTTAGCCCTAAGTAATCATTCCCGGAGAATAGAAGCAGCTTTCTGAGTGGTTTAGGGCATGACCCCACTTCACTACCAAAAACTTCATTGCCAAATGAAAGTTCATCATCACCTGTAGAAATTAAAGAGCTGTTTAACGAAAATAGAATTTAATATGCCTATTACGCACTTGCTATGTTTTCTAGAAAAATGGTCGGCCTCTGGCATTTAGCCTGGCAGGTTCTGCAGAAGAGGGCATTCACAAAATATCTCCAGTTCAATCCCAGCCGGAACCAAGGAAGAAACTGATTTATCAAAAAGGTCTTCAGGTATGTTTACCATAAAATCATTTCTTTTTCATGTGGAATTGATCATACAACTACCTGTAGATAAAAATTAACAGAAAAACCCATAGGTAACTTGGGTCTATAAACTCAAACATCAATGCAACTTTTTCAAGAAACAAACTCCAAATATGCATTGTGTTCACACAAATCATTAACAAAACAGCATTCACTTAAAATAATATATCACATTGAACTAGTAATAAACGGGTAAACAGAGGAAGGTTTTTTTGTTGTTCAGGTTACCCGGAGTCTTTGACTCAAATGTACTCCCTTAGCCGGGTATCCCTGTGACCATTTCAAAACTCTTTCTCTGGCCACCCCAAAATGTTTATATAGGGGCGGGTTCGAACCCGAGACTTTTGTGAGGACCTCAGGTCGCCTTGACCAGTGACCACTAAGCCATCTTAGTCCGTCTACAACATATACAAAACACAAAATATAATTGAAGCCATCTTTAAATAGAGTAACACTTAAAAGGATGATACCAGAGCTAGGAACATCTTGAAGCCATCTTTGAAAAGTAGACTCGGCAATCTGTATCTCAACAGAAGCTCTATCCCATTGGCGCATTCCATCAAACACTTGGAATGCATTCTCACTACTAATTTCTAATGAATGGTTATTTGGGTAGTGAATGGGCCTTAAAGACCTCAACACTTTCTTAGATTCAAGTCTTGAAAGTGCTTCTTCAACCCATTCGTCCCAAGTTGACATTTTTTTTTTTTTATACAAAATGTGAAGATTTAGTTGAAAAAAATGCTGCTTCCCCTTTTATAGCTACAAAACAAAAACCTAAAAATAAAAATATTTGGTATGTATGTTAGTTATAGCATCGTTTACATTTTAGACGGAGATATCAAGATAAATTCATTAAAGTTAAATATGTTTATTTTTGGAATTTTTCTTCTTTTTATTCCCAAAAACATACTCAATGCAAGGACCGGTCTAGGACCCACCATTTATACCACAAATCCTTTAAAGATTCTCCACACACCCAACAAATAGACTCGTCGAGCCAAGGATATGTTGGATATTTTAGTGTAATTGGATTGACTTGCGTTGACCATTATTGTCATAATAATACATCATTTAGGTTTGGAGGTGTGGAGTGCACATCTATTTGAATTTATTATGACCTTAGAGGCGAAGCCGCTAAGGAACTGGGGTCCGGGGGCAGCGCCCCTGGGAGCGGGCCGGGGTACAAGGGGCGGCAGCCCCTGTCGGGGTCCAAGGGGCAGAGCCCCTGGCTGGGGTCGAGCGGGGTCCAAGGGGCAGAGATATACGCTCATTCTTCTTGTTCCTCTGGTCATCTCATTCTCTCTGGTTCGAAAATCTCAAAATAATACATACAAAATGTTCACGAATCTTTGATTGTATCCGATTGAATATTTCGAGGGAACCATCGAATTGATTCAATCTGAAAACGTTTACTTGCCTTCAAAGATTTTCTGATATCCGGTTGTTTGTTCGTGTATTTCTTGAATTTCCCCAACATTATATATTTCTGGATCTGCCACTGCACAATCTAATGATATACTATATAATCTACATATATAAAAGAACTTTTTGCTACGAAACCATATGTACACCATACCAATGGAATTATTGACAAACAATAACTTTCTTGCCTAAATGCTACCTTTCTTTTCTATGCGTTTGGAACTTGGAAGAGGGTGCTACGGGCTTTTGAATTCTGTTCTACCTTCTGTATTGCATCATATATATCTTGTAAAAAGCCATATCATAACGACATTACACGAAGTTAACATCTATATATGTTGTTATTGTTATATTATTGTTACTAGCTTAGATTAAAGTCATTTGGTAATCAAAAATATTACGGAGTAAATACTAGCTAGATTATAAGTTTAGAACTAGAATAGGCGAATAGCCAACAAATGAAATGCAGGTTATGAGAAAAGGGCCGTGGGCTTTAAGGCTCCATTATATGCAATAGCTTGGTCCAGGCCCAACTTCGACACTCGTATAGTCGTATCTCATAATCTCATATCACAGGCCATCTGGGGACTGAGTTCCAACTGCGTTAAGAGCCGAACTAGGGATATTAATGAGTCAGTTTGGTTCGGATATTGAAAAAAACACGATTGACATTCAGGTTTGGTTAACTGAACATGGTGGTTACCTGCAGGTACTCAATATACGGGTACATGCAGGTTTGGTTTCGGTACGCAATCAAGTCAATCCAGGTTTAAACTGGAAATTATAATACTCAAAAACTTATGAAGCAACATAAATGTAATTGTGTTATACTTTTCTTTATTTGGAAAGGCAAATTGTGTTATACTTAAGTTCCACTCTAATGTCCAAGTCATATCCCTCGGGTAGAAGTATGACTGTTTATATCTCACCTCCACCATAACCTGCCTTTGGCGGGATTGAGTTAACCTACCTTTGACGGGATTGAGTATTATTATTGTTGTCGTCGTCATCTAATGCCCATCAAGTCATACACTCAAACTAAATTATTCTGTCACAACCACTCAAAAAACATTTGGCCATAACAATTAAACCCATGGAAATTCTTTCGAGTAGATGATTCAGGAAATTGGGTTGTCGGGGCAAAAAGTTTTGCTTAAAAACTTGAGGGCATTATGAAATAAAATCATGATAATATACATATATATGATATATCTACACTAAAAACTTTTGGGTCGTCGGGGTCGGTTGCCCCCGGTATTTATACACTGCATCCGCCCATGCTTTTGAGGATAATGTTTCATAATATTCACTGTAAGTGAATGAATTTGTTAAACACAAAATTATTGATCAATTCAATCCATTAAAAAAAAAAAAAAAGAGAGAGATGATTTTTTTTTTTCCAAAGATTTCTTGAATCAAATTCTATATTTGTCCAATGTTTTCTTTTGGTAAAGGCCTTGCATATCCAAACCCAAAGACATCGAGTAACTAAGATGTACACAATAGAATGGATCAAAACGTTACCCGATATTGATCGGGTCAACAATCTTTAGCCCGTACTATCACAACCTAAATCGGGCCTCAAAGTCTCCCGATTGGGTAATTGTATTGGTGTACACAAACCCCTTTTAAAAACCATTTGTGTTTATTATTTTCTTTCAATATAGTATGCAATTAAATGATGTTTTCCTTATGAGTTTTGTTATGCAAATTGCCCGTGTTTATTATTGGTGTACTCATGTAATATGTTCAACATTAGTAAGATATTTTTGCTTTCCTACAAAATCAATTTACAAGTTATAAATGGTCATGCACATGTATACAAGAAGTTGAAAGCCTGGTCATTAAAAGGTACGTTTAGAGTCCAATAAGTACAAAAGCACAATTAGGCTATTGTAGGGTTTTTCTTAAAATTGGTGAGGCACCCAAGTTTTGCCTACAGGAGGTTCAATATTTGGTTTGGTCATTGTGAAAATTGGTGAATCTTAATGGGTCTGGGATTCCATTCGGCTGGAATAGTCATCAGTTGTGGGCTTCAACCCACGATAGTGGTAGCCTTTGGCCATTGGGCTAACCCGGATGGAAGTTTGGGTTCCGTGTTTGTTGGCCGTTAAAAAAAAAAAAAACAAAAGAAGAATTAGGTGTCAAGTTTATACAATATTATAGTGCCTTTTATTCGCAAATCTTTTATCTATATTACTATATAAAAATTATAAACCTCATGTTGAAATGTTGAAAAGTTACACTTTTTGGATATGCGAAATGACCAATATACCGCTCTCACTTATTTACATCATTTAACTCTTAAAATACATACACTACCCCTTTACATCAATTACGTACACAACCCGCAGCCGCCGCCACCGCCACCACCCATCAGTCGCCGCCACCACCGCCGCCGCCGCAGCATTGCGCGGGTACCATGCTATATTTACAGATGATAATATAAAATAAAATTTGTTTTTGATTTACATATCCCCACAAATTTAAATGAATCCTCAACATGGTTTCAATTAAAATACAACATGGGATATATTTCTATACTTGATGTAACACATTAAAATTTCATTCGGGGAAAAAATGTAACACATGAGAAGCCCACATGCTCCTTTTTTGGACTCTAATTTTGTCTACTACCATCATTGTTGCACAGCTGCACTTCTTTTCAAACCAACACCGCTCCAGATCCAAAGAATGAACATCAAATAAGATGAAATTAAGAAAATCTTGTCTAAAAGTGTAATGGTTATATGTTTAACAAATAAAACCTTTAAAAAGCTATTTGTCAGCTAAAGTAGCATTTGTAAAAATGTTACCACTCTCCCAAATTGGACAGAAGTGTCTGTTTGAGAAAAGCCCATGCACTCACACAGATTTCATTTCTAGAAGCCAGGATCATGGTTCATAAGGTTGTGGTGTACTTCATTTATAAAAAAAAATTAAATCGGAGGTAACCCCTTAATCCCTTGTACCGCATACAACCATCCTGTAAGATTTTAATGTACCGAGGTAAGTGCATCTGAGTGGATATGAAGTCAATTAAATCCGGTCTGAGACAAGAATAGAACCCGCATCAATTTTTTTTTAAACTCTCTCACAATGGGGCCCCACATATGTGTTAATAAGTCAACACAAATCAAGTAGTAGGGAATTTGGGTTTGATTGAGATACTAATATTCGGCTCAAGGTTAAATATATGTTTGGAAATCGACGTTTGATTAAGTTCAATTTTATTTGAACAAAGATCGCTTTATTAAGAAACTAGCAAGATGTTAGCAAAATAGTTACAAGTACATGATTAACATTTAACAAGAAGAGGGTTGTAAGATCCAACCTAGCCATCTAAACTTACAATTCTTACAACGATTTGTAACCCAATTAAAAGAGTGAAAACCAAATCTTACAAAGGTTTAACCATCAACTTGTTTGACTTGAAACTAACCCACCAATCCATTTGACTTGAAACAACCTATTTGATCCAAAACAACCCAAAAAACCCACCAACCCGTCAACCCATTTGTGTTGTTTGACCTCAAACTAACCTGCCAATCCACCAACCTATATGACCTGTAAATCCGAAACCAACCCTATGACCTGTGAAACAGAAACCAACATGACAACCCGTTTTTAATCAGGATTGTGGGTTAGGTTCGAGTGACAGGTTAGGTTTGAGTTTTTCAATCCGATTTTGATATCAAGGTGAGCCTGATTGAGTATTTTCATCCCGTAAATCCGAACCCGACCTGATTGATAGCTCTAGCTTCTATTGTTTAAATATTTGATATAGTAGAATGCATGATTTATTGCTAGGTGATTCAAATGCTCCATATCAATTTCATTTCGATAAAAGTTAACTATCTGATAAATGTAGTAACGTACCAATACTATGTTACTAATAATCCAATACAAAGTCCAAAGCATTCATTTCCAAACAAAAATGTAAGTCGTATTATACATAGGTTCTTCAATTGCCTAATGCATATAGTTATTTGTTTGGAAGAAATCCATAAGCAATATTTCCGCATCCTCTTTGAAGAAATTCACAAGCTTAACAGATTGAGAGATTTAACATTTGGCCTTGACAAACATGTTCTTTATTACCGCCCGTCATCTCCAAATCTCGTCCCAAACCAAGTCTTCAGGGGTTTTCACCGGGCATGCGTATATGCGGTAAACGCGCTGGGTACCAATAGGTACATGGCTCCTGAGGGAGTAGTGAGGGTGGCCACCCACTTACCCTTATTTTTTTTTTACTCCCAGAGGTATAGTCTGGGTCCACAAATAATCTAGATGCTTCAAGTCCTTGACCTTCGACTTCCATCTAATGAGCCATGGAATGGAACTCATGAAGCATATGATCTCTCAAGTTCTACTCTTTCAAGTCCCAACATTAGCCAGAGCCCAGAGTGACTTACTTTATTCAAAATCTAAATTCGATTGTATCCAGAAATACTCGAATCCTATCCTATGATTAATAGACGAATAATATGTAAACGGTCAATTAAAACAAGTTAGTTGCTAGCCTCTATATTAATCATAATCCATCTTTACTAGCCATTTCTTGTTGCACAATCAAATCATCAAAACATCCTCATAAGTTCAATACCGTTCACGGGCTTTTCTTATACTCATCACTCTGAATGCTGAACGGTGGCACTCATCACTAAATGCTCCCTTTCAAAGGCGCCATGAAACAGCCCCTAACCTTCCTATCCAATAGAGGTTACGAAGTCTACAACCAGCCAACTAAAGAAAAGTAACGGGTCGCACACCTTGATAGGACTCCAATATACTCCATCGATCCTAAAATAGTTGTCCATTTCTAAAAAGACTTGTAACTATTTTCTCACACGAATTTTCAATCTTGTATGCTACCCAACATCAAAATGATTTGAGCTATTGGTGTTGCTCAGCTCAACTTATGAAGTTAAACAGACACCCTTTTTTATTTAAGTGACCGCTAAATGCTCAAAAAGTTAACATTTTACTTCAGTTAGTAGATCGCTTCGTGTTTTAACCAGATCAACACAACTGCGGTGACACGGCTCATCAAACCAGAAGGAATCACTGTTTAAATACCAAAACTGAATACTACTATATACAAATTACATTCATAGTATTGCGAAAACTAACCAAGATTTAAAAAGACCAAGTAATCCAACATTATTATTTTCAGATGCTTAGAAGATCGCGGATCTGGTTTTGTTCAGTGTTGTTGTCTGAAGTGCTGATGGGTGATTCCATGGTGCCTGGCAGTGGCGATGGTGGCGGTGATGGAGATATCAAAAGAGGTGAATCTGGAGCAACACTAGCGGCAACAACTGATTCTCCTCCTTGTCTGCAAACAGGAGTCTTAGGAACTTCTGTTAAGATTTGGACAACTTCTCTCATGGTCGGTCGTTCCACTGCTTGTTCTTCAACACAAAGCATTGCTACATAGAACACATGCATTACCTCGTGTGTGGGAGCATTTGGGAGTCTAGGATCCACAATCTTGGAAACATGTTCTTTATTACCGCCCGTCATCTTTCTCACCCATTGCACTATGTCTACACCATCTCCAAATTCTCCCACTGGTTTCCTGCCAGTCACTAGCTCCAACAGAACTACACCGAAACTATA
>JAOEHQ010015992.1:0-15337 GCA_025447715.1 Asclepias incarnata
TCATCTGCACAAGAGTTCAAGTTTCCACTTTGGGTCAAGAAAAGTAAACCCAAATAAGGCTGTGTATTTATGGAATTTTCAGTATCTATGGATTGGAAGAATGCAAATATATCGTTTAGAACTTCATATAAATTCAATTAAAGAAGATTATTGGATTATACCATATACAGGTTTCTGGTTTGGTTGTATTTAATTTGGTACATATGCAAACTTGGGTGGACTTCTTTAGTTGAGCAGCTAAAAAAAATTGTCAAGGCATACCTTAAAAGAGTCCAAAAAGGAAAAGAAAATGAAATAGTAGGAAAATACAGAACTCGGATATCCAAATGTAATTCCTTCTTTTACCCTCCCCCATCCCACAACATTTACAAATCCAAATCTGAAAATGTATAAACAAGTGTTTAATTCAAAAATTAAGATTAAGATCATTTTTGTTTGAAAATGTATAAACTAGAGGTGGCATATCACCTCCAAGGTGGCCCAAAGTCTACTTTTAACGCATATCACCTCCCAAAGTGTATAATTCAAAGATTAAGATCATTTTTGTAACCATAAGTAATGAATCAGTTATTTATAAATAATTATAAAAATTGGAAAAAAAAGTGTTAGTTGAATAACCCATACTAAGAATGACCCAGTTCAACTGCACCCATGTTGACCAGTACTAAAAAATACCCAGTTCAACGCAAACCCTTTTTGACCTATTACCCACCCAAACGGCTCACCCATAATGCCACCTCTAATCCGAACAAAAATAAATAAAGCAAAAACAGTTCAAACCTGGTAATTCCATGCAGCCTCAACAAGATGAGTACCATACTCTTCAAGCATTTCATACAGTAGGAAAAATGCACTCCATTTCAGTTGACTGCTCGATACAGAGTCAACTGAATCGCATAAGTTCTCTATGCCAAGAGATTTCGCTTCCTTGTTAGCCCATCGCTCCCGTTTAGTCAAACCATTAGAGTTTGAACTTTTCTCGTTGGCTGTTGTCTCCAAAATACTAGTCTGCTGCTTTCTCTCACTGCTAATAGCTGTACTCTTCAATATATGCAGTGACTGCTTCCTCACTATGCTTTCTTTGTCAACCTAACAAAATAAAGAAATATTAGAGACACATATAAGTATGTAGTATTCTATATCGAGCAAATTGCCTAGAAACGGAAAACTTTGGTCAAACTTCTACTTTACTTCACCAGCTTTTCTTAGGATTGGAAAAACCAGTGAAGTTTCAAAACTTTCAATTGAAGGTAATCTGACCCGCTTCTTTGGTCAAAATGTTGAAGAGCCATATTTTAGGTTGGTAAAGATGTGGTGTCTAGAAACATTAATCGAAAATTAAGAAACTTAATTGGAAAGATTACCTTAATCGAAAATTAAAAAACGTTAAATGGCTTTTTTGGGGGGTGAAAAAGTTGGTTACTTGAAATAGAAATTTGAAGAAGTTGATTGCCTATTATGTAATTTGCCCTTCTGCAAATTGTATATAATTAAACATGACCAAACAGCTATATACCAAGCCTTTCTTCATCTCATCCCAAAACACTTTTTCATCTCTTAAGTCAAATGTCCTGTCTCCACTCACGGAATCATCTTCACATCCGTCACTGTTGGCAAAATATGATATATACAAAGAGAGTACAGAGTATGCATCTATTCTCTCCGGATGCCCCATTAAAAACAAACTTTTGCAGCATTTCCAAATTTTAGCAAAGAACGTGTTCCTGAAGAGAGAAAAAATATTCATTGATATACATACAATGTCACAGTTATGATTGTTGGACAACATCATCTTAACATAGTAACATTACCTGGATAATATAAAATCCTGCCCATGAACTGAGATCTGAAACGCATTCTCAGATACAAATGCTTTCAAAAGCTGTGGAAGGAAAACAGTGATGGCACAAGACCGATGTTCCGGACTGTGTGAAAGCATTTGCAAAGTCACGTTACAAACATCCCAAAGCAGGCTTCTTGTAAATAAACGCACAGTGCATCCATTTGCCAAAATTGATCCATGCGTACTTTCTGAAACACGTTTACCTTTTACAGAAGCATCTAAGATAGATGTTAAGATATGGCATGACATGAACAACGGGAAAGCCTCGAAAGTGGTAAATGTTGGGTCTTCACGACTTTGATCTTTATTGGTCCATCTAAAAACGGCAGATTGTTCATTTTGAAGCATTCCCATAGTCAAACCAACCAATCTGATGAAATAAGGAACCATGTTTTCTTCTACGACCCCCCAAGCATTTGTTTCTATCACGACATCCAAGAAAGAAGCTATAGCCTAAACCAAAATCATGTCAAAGAATTTATGAGTGAGCAAAGATCTATTTGATAAAATTTATTGGATTAATTGGGGTTATCAGATATGATTTGTCTCTGATGGATCAAAGAATAAAATTAACAATTAGCCTTAGATGAAACAGGTCGACCAGGTAGAAAATAGGCCAAAGTGTATTCTTGACTCATAAAAAACCTTCTATATCATTTTGTTCATATATTTAAATTATTACTGAAAAGAATTTCTAATCACTTTAACGCACAAAGTCACTACAGATTCAACATGAAGAATCATAATTTAGGGACAACATGTTCCAAGTCAGCTGAGATTGACCAATTTCAACGTCACCACTCACCAAGCCACTAAAATATTACCCGTTTTGCAATGTTGCCAAAACCGGCATGACCCACTCATTTTTCCATTTCAAAGTGGGATCTAGGGAGGAGCCAAAAAACCGAAAAACCGAACCGGTACCGTACCGAAAATGGGTACCGATGGGGAGTCGGTTTCGTTATCGGTTCTTGATTTGGGACAAGTTCGGTTTCGGTACCGGTTCGGTACAGGGAAACCGAATGTGAATACCGATTTTGGCAAAAACTTAATCAATGATAACATAACTGAAATCGTTTGTGTAACTTATTACACAGTGTTATCTTAGAAAAAAACATATTTGGCACATCTTTGGATTACTCTTTACTTGCATCCAATCCATTTATCCTCTATACATTGACAAGTCATGTGATTTACAGTTTTGAGTCTCAGTGATGTTTTGATTTCAGTTATGTCCAGTCTTATTGGTGGAGCTTGCCTAGGCGCTCCCTATATCTTTGTTATGTGCTTCTTTACGAAGTAATATAATTCTGGAACTAATGGCATAAGAAGTAATCACATGACATTAAGTCCTTTTATGAACGGAACCTTATAACACAAGCTGGCTACTTTGGAAAGCATTAGATTAATATTGTTCAAGGTATGATTTTACTGACTTGCTGTGCTAAACAGCATTTGGCATATTTGTAGATGGTTTGATCCAGTAGTATTTCATGTCTAAGATGATCGACTTCCTCAATGGGAACTGTATGCATAACTTAATAAATGATAACATCTTTTTGGATTGGTATATATAATAAAGTGGTATAAAGATTTGAAAATTTCTGGCAAATTCGGTACCAAATAGGTACGGAACCGAAAATCAACCAGTACCGGTACCGAGAGTTCGGTACGGTATTCGGTAGAGGGTTTTGGGGGTTTTTGGTTTTGATATTTTCGGTATCGGTACGGTATTGGTACCGATACCATCCCTAGTGGGATCCTATCTATAAGTGCCCTAACTCGACATTTACCTTGTCAACTATCTCACGCCCATAACTCTGAGTCATCCTCAGTATTGGAATCAGCGCCCTCCAAACAAAATTCTGTAAAGCTTCAACATTAAGCCCTACAGAGAACACAGTTAGAAAACTTTCCAAGAGCTACAACTTAAAAAAGAGCGTCATTATATTTAAGCTACGGAATGAACTACCCATGGCAAGATCTTGCAACTCGCCTTAACTTCAACTCGCAGGAGAACACAAAATACTCACTTGTCTAAGGAACACTCAAAATCCAAATCTCAAGTTCATACACGACATTTATTAATACCAAACTAACAGTTTCACAGACATAAATTCCTTTGGACGTGACATTACGAAATAAAAATAACTTAGAGACATATAATGTAAAGTGATTTTTACCCGGTTTCTTCAAAACGTGACAAAGTGCACCGACATATGATGCAATAAAATTACAACTCTCATCATCCAAGCTTTCTCCACTTCCATGTGTAATAAGTTCCTGTTTCAATAAGCCGATATATTAACTCAATATACATCCTACACTGAAAATTAAAATCATAAGGTTCTTTAAGTATATTAAGTAACAATGCAGTATTACATAAATCACCCTCAACATTATGCAAACATTCTAAAAATTTAGGAAAAAAATGCATTTTTATTTTCCCATCCTTATTTCTACCAAACTTTAAGTGCATTAGCAGATCCATTAAGAAACTCAATAAACCTTTTTACATAATAGTATGTGGTCAATTGTGTTAGTTTTTCCATATGCATGAATATCAAATATGCTATCAAAAAAAATCCTAGAACACGTCGTCCTTAAGGACATGCGAGTGGGGAAGGCAATGGATCAGATATGGAATGGGTTGAGCCATATCCATATACAGTTAAATGCAATTCGTTCACCAGATCTATATCCATTGGATAAAGCTAATGGATATACGTTGGATATATTTTGTTAAAACGTTTTACTTAACAAAATACCACATTTTAAATGAAATCAAAACATAGTTTGCTACACATAATAAGAAGATTAATACTAGATAACATAACCAATGGTAGTTAGTTATATTAACTTGATATTCACATTATTCGCTTGAAAAGCATTTGCAACTAGTAAAATAGTCGGATAGATTTTCCCAGTGTTCGCATTGTTAATGTGGATGTTGGGATATCGATCAGACTATTTTAGTAGCAGTTAATCAAACAGTTACTACTGCTGCTCAAATTCTCCCTCAAGCAGTTGCAATGCTTTTCACGCGAATGTGGGAGATAATAATAATAATGTCAAAAATAATAATAACACTAAGAAATAACAATAATAATTCGAAGGATCATAATAATGCGGGAAATAATAATAATGTGATGCTTGCTCATGCTTTACTCTAGCTCTTTCAGAAGCAGAAACCAAATTCGTTTCGTGGAACACCGATGCCAATAGACGCCAAGAATTGGATTGCTCGTATGGAAAATATATCTGAGGTTCTGGATTGCCCCGAAAATCAAAAGGTGAGCCTCTAAACTTATAAACTAGAGGAGGATCTTCAATGTTGGTGGAAGACTTTAAAGGATGCTAATGCTGAGGGGTACGTCAAGGCTCTTACATGGCGTCATTTCTTAGAAGTGTTTACCAAAACTATTTCCCTGTTGATGACGTAGCAACATATTGTCGGGAATACTTTCAATAAGACAGAAACCTATGGAGTCGATTGATCACTATATGGAGCGTTTTATCCTAGCAGTCTATTGCTTTCGACTTTAGGAGGCGGTACATTATTACCAGGCATCGTTACATGGTTTCCAACAACTCATGAAAGGCCGTTTTTCCTTAACAAAGTTTAAACATATAATTTCACCGTAAAGCAACATTCTTGCACTCTTTTTTTTCAAATGTATGTATCTTACTTTCATTTTACAACTGACATTCCCTTCAGCTAAATAGTAATAACTACACCAAAATGAAACATTCTTTCGCCTTTTCTTTTTTTTAAAAAGAAAAAATTAAATTCTCTTTCACCTTTTTCTAACCTTTTAATACAATGTAACTACATACAATTACACTAAAATATAAGAGTGTGTTACATTTAAGACTAAAAAGAGCATAACTTTAGATACAACGGAAAAAAGGGTGTGAAACTATTACTAACCCAAGTTCAAAAAACACAAGATTTTAGTCAAGATACAAATTGTTATTCTTTTATTCTATTTCTATAGTTTTTATAACATAAAGCTTCATTCAAACTTAAATAAAAACACATTAGACTTCAAAATTTTAAAAAGCTTTTACCTTTGAAAGGATTGGAAGAGAATCAAGAAGCAAAGAGAAAAGGGAAGATGGAGATGAAGTTGGTGAAGCTAATAATATACAATCTAATGTCGCCGGAATAGCTGCCGGGGGTATTCGCCGGAAACTTGACATTAGTAATGAATCCGCCATTGTTACTTTTCTTCTATTGATACGGCTTTAGTTCCTTGTTCAAGGGTTTAGCAGGGTTTTCTTCTATTGTTTTCAAAGTAAACGACTAAACGGGGGTAGGAATGGCAATGGGTCGGGTTCGGGTAGTACAACACCCGAACCCGATAAGAAAAACCCGACCCGATAATTGCCCCGAAACCCGACCCGTTACCCGATAAGCTTGCCCCGACCCGACCCGACCCGAATTTTTCGGATATCGGGTTTCTCCGTCGAGTTCGGGTTTTTTTGCCATCCCTAAACGGGGGTTAAGGTTAACAAAGTAATTATTGTAAGGTAAAAAAAAATATTGTAAATTACACTTTTGGTCCCTGTCGTGTCGCGAAATTACTGGTTTCATCTCTAGTTTTCATAAACACTTTTGGTCCAAATAACTAACGACCGTTAAAATTGAGGTCACGTGACTTGTACATGATGAGTATAATAGTTTTTTCCTTAACACAAGGACCAAAAGTGTAATTAACTTAAATGATTCAACTATTAATACATATATTTTATGTATTAATTAAATTTGATTTAACTAATAATACATATATTTTTATGTATTTATATTTATAAATCATTATTGTAAATCTCCGATTTGTTCTAAAATATATGTAAAAAATTACACATACATATTTGTTCAAAATCTATGTAAAAAACCACCACCCATTTCAATATTTTCTACACACAAAAAAACCCCAAACAAATCATGTAAAAATCACTGCTCGTTTCTATCATCATCGTAAAGGAGAACGCATACAAACAAAACCCAATAAGCAAGATCTGTATATGTATTTATAAATACAAACAAAATCTGAAAGATGATGAGGATTTCAGATCTGCAAATTAAGAAAAAAAGATGAACAAACAAATCAAATCAAGAAAAGGGTTGTTGACGAAATGCAACCCCTCTCAAATTGAATTTTCTCTTTGATCTTCTCATTTGGAACTAAGACTCAATAGTCATTTTATAACATATTTTGAGTAGTTATATATCAGATCCATTACCGCCTCAATAATAATAACTAGAAATAATACCCGCGCATTGCGCGGTGGTTGAAGTCAAAAGGTGATGATGTCTGACAGTCGGTTTTGCCGATTTCACCGACTGCTGGTTCTGAATTGTCTAATACATGTATATAAAAATTGTATTTGTTGTTATTAATAATACATTTATAATTAAAAATTATGTAAATCAATATATATATATATATAAACATTAAATAATAAGTTAAAAATGGTAATGTTTAAAAATTTCAAAATTTAAGACACCATGTAAATGCTTTATAAGGTAGTATAGATATATTAATTGAGGGAGAATCCAGGAAGAAATGTTTTAATCTAAGAAGTGTAAGAAACTTCTTAACTCATTCTTTTTACTTTGTTTTTTTAATTTTAATTTTTATTATTATTATTTTAATAAAAAGCTATTCCAAAAAATAATTATAATAAAATATCCGATAATGATACGGTACGGGCAACACCCTTAAGCGTATTAATAAAAGGAAGCTAGTGGGGGTGATCGGTGACAGGGGGTGATTAGTGTTGGATGATCTACCTGCCGGACTCCGTCTTTAGCCGTACGGGCTCTGCCTTTATAGTTTTTTTTTGTTTTTTTTGAAATAAGCTTTTATTAAAAACAAAATTAATAAATAAAACAGAGTAAAATAAACAAATAAAAAACCAACCTTCTTACACTTCTTCTTTAAAAACCCTTCTTATTTGATCGCATTCATGTATTAATTAAAATCACACATATATATATAGAGGTTGGTTATTGTAAAACAAGTATTAAAGTAAAACAAATAGGATAAGATCTTGACCATTGGATTATCTTTCGTCGAACCGCCAGTCAACCGCGAGCGGTCGAACCGGTTGGTTTAACCGTTTGGTATGTTAATTCTTTTTAAAAAAAAATGTTATTAAAGTTGTTACAATCCATTCAAAAGTGGTACCAAATAATTATAATCCAAAGAAAATATATGTTTTAATGTTCATAAACAATTAAAAATAACATTAAAGTATACACACCATCATAAAAATTAAAAAAAAAAACCTTAAAAAAAAATACAAAACCGATTGAACCGGCCGGTTCAAACCAATGAACCGGATCACTAAAAATCCGGGTTTAAAAAACCGGTCTCTTGAGCGCATACCGGTCCGACCGATCGAACCGGCCGGTCCGGTCCGGTTTTTAAAACATTGCCTATATGGTTAAGAAAACCTTTAAAACAAAACATATGCTACCCTTATTCAATTATTATTAACATACTTTATCTTTCTATATTAATAATTGAATTGAAATTGAAATCGTACAGAAAATGACTTTTTTTTTAAAAGGAAAAGGGAAAGAAATTCCAAACCAACCTTCTTATCACATTCCTTCAAAAGCGAACAAAAGAATCTCGTTTATTGTTATCCATTGGATCCATTCTCTATCACCATAGATAGATATCCCATATTTCAAATCAATCACCCTTTATATCTTTTTCGTACGAAATTTGCGGACGTCACCCTCATGACCTATATATGAATGAATCTCTCCACTAACTTAACAACAAACCAATAACAATAAGAGTCTTCTTATACAAAAAAGAAAAAAAAAAACCTTTGACTTGCCATTGACGATCAAAGTCGACTCACTCACTCACTCACTCACTCACTATATATACACATACATATACATACATATATATGCATATAAAAAATTCTCCGTGAAACGATCATTATTATCGACTCATTGATTTACTCGGTGAATCTATCTATCTTTCATTCGCTTTTTCTTTTTATTTTCTCATTATGATTGTTTGTTTGTTTGTACTGCATTTGTTACCGATCGATCATTTACTAAAATTGTGGTTACTTTGCCAGATTTTTCGGGATTTTTTTTTTTTTGTTATTATGTTTGTTTGGTGCGGGTAAATCGATAGATATATAACACGTATAATAATGGGAGCGAGCGAGGAACAATATTTGATTTGATTATTATTACTACAGTATAATATCATGTTTGATTCTTACCCTTAAGGTAAAGTGTAACTATCGATTGACCAGCTAATATGAATTTTTTTTTTTTAAATTAGATTATGAGTTACAACTTTTAGTCTTCATTTTTATTTATTTAAATTAGATTATGAGTTACCACTGGAATTCTAGTTAACTAATTATCGCATCTTTTTATGCTGTCGTCTTGGTTTTGTAAGGCCGTAATAGTAATTTCGCTTTAGGCCTCTCGACGGCCTAGACTTTCTCTATTGACGGGCTGAGGTAGACGCGGTGGGTGGTGATTGACGGGGCTGAGGTAGTTGCAGTGGCAGTGGCAGTGGCGGCCGGTTGTGGTGGTGTAAAATGTGGGTGATCAGTTTTTTTTTATTGGGTTGTCAAAAGGGTGATCATATGCTTTCTTATTAGTGTTATACTTAATTCTAAAATTAGTTGGGCTTTTGATTTATATAAGATATTCCTTATATAGTATGTACAAAAATGGTAAAACAGGCTTTATAAATGTTTTTTTTTTTTTTGTGCTGTTGGGCTGCTAAAAAACATGTTTTTTTTTTTTTTTTGGCTAGTGTTGGTTGACAGTGATGTGGTATCTTGATAGAAGGAATGTATAATTTCGATTAGACTGATGGGAATGGTCACGGAGGGCACGCCCCCATTTGACTGTTTTTTCCTTTTTTTTATATTTATTTTAAATTTATAATTATATTATTATTATATATATGTGTGTGTATAATTAATGGGGCACCTCCGTTGAATCTGTAACGTGACAAAGGGCATGTATTTGATAAAGTGCAAAAAAGGGCATGGAAAGGGGCAAACCACGCCCCCATTCCTCATAGCCTTATATAAAGTTTTTACGTTGGTTACGTTTTCATTTGTTTTTTGTTTTATACAACTAATTGCGCAAATGATTGTTATATAACACGTAGTATACAACAATATGTATGGAAAGTTAAGACAAAGGTTGTGCGGATTATTGTTATATGTTAGGTCGGTAAATAATTTTTTTTTTTTTTTTTGGAATGGCAATAAAAGATTTATTAAAAAAGTGACTCTTGCAAGATGCTAGAGAAACAAAGTACATCATACAAAAAAGAACTATTCTATAAAACAACAAAAGAAATATTCTAGAACCTACTCAGGGCTTTAACTGCAATGATTACAAAAGGGATGAAAAACTCGTGCCAATTACACTAAATAATACACAAGAAAAATCCCCACCAACATAGACCGCGCCACCGGTTTCACTATGTAGGTGATTTTGATGTAATCCCATACAAGACCCGAGGCAACCCACCCTAAAACAAAACACATCAGCTCGAAAAAAACTTGACCAATTCGACCAAAACCAACCAATCCAGCTAACAAAGTAACGAACTAGAACACGAGCTCAACCATCGTTCAGGGAATTCGCGATCCAATTACTCCAATCATAGTGATGCTTCCTATCTCGATTACATATACACAGAAAAGAGAGAGAAACAATAGAATTAACGATCTCAGCGGTAGTTGCATGCTTACCATTGTGTAATTCGTTGTTCCTCTCCTTCCAAATATGTCACCGCCAAATAAATATAATCAGCTATAGGAGTCTTCGAGAATGAGTATTTAACTGAACATTCTTGTACCAATTACCAATGCCTTCTGGATTTTCAAACGAGATATTGAGTTGAATCAAGGAATTCAATTTGCGCCTAGTATCACCCACCATTGAGCAATTATAAAGATATGAGCCACACCATTGTACCCATTGTTACATAACTTACAAAAGATATAATTCACATCAATACCACGCACAAAAAGACTGTCATGGGTTGCGAAAGAGCCCCCAAGCAAATATGTTGAATTTTTTTGGAATGAGTTTGTTCCAAACGAAGGATTATTACAAGAAGGAAGACATTTTTTATCCAAGAGTTTACGGACCTGGGCTATAGATAAAAAAGATTTACCAGCAAGGTTCCAAGTCCAAGTATCTTCATTATTAGCTGTCAGTTTGGGGTTTTCTTTTTTTGCTTTGTTCAGTTTTTGTTTTTTTGTTTTATTTTTTACCTTTCCTTTTCAGTTATGTTTTAAATAAAGTTACTATGTTTTTATTTATTTTTTACTTCATATAGTTAAAATGGTTGTTATATCTTATGTTAGTTTGTAACAAGATCTATGAAAAGTTAACAACGGGTTATGCAAATTATAATTATGTTACATCGGTACATGATTATTAGTAAAACCATGTATGTCGATTTATATAAGGGTTATGCATTTATACATATTTACATGTTATTTAGTTTATTCATCTAAGTATCTTTAAACAATATATAAAGTTAAATATTTTGTTGTAATATTTAAAACAATGAACTATCAATTATCATTTTTAATATCAAAAGAATGTTTATATTATTATATTATCTTTTTTATTTGTTAGAAAATGTATAACAGTAAAATCGTAGTTCTTAATAAATTTAAAAACTAAAACTCTGTCAAATGCTTTAGAGGACTCCTAATGCAACCGTGGTGGTACTTGTATTAGATTAGTGATCTGACCACGAGTCAACACCATTAGGTGTGACTTGTGGTGGACTCGTGGTGGAAGCATTTGTGGTGTTGACCATGAGTTGTTTCTTTGATTTTTTTTTTTTAATCCCCTCTCACACACAATTGGTATATAAGGGATAAGTGGGTCACAAACTAGTGGTTGGTTAGTGATGTATTGAGGATGTTAGGAAGGCTTAGTAGTAGGTTAGTGGTGGTGGGGGTTTTCTGATGTAGCGTTGACAGAGACTAGTGATGGATTAGTGGTGGTTTAGCCATTTTAGTGATCAAGACTAAGAATTGTAGTCATTAAATTGCACCTACTTTCTAAGGTTATACTTTTTGCTAATGAATAGAAAATTGATAGATCGATCGTTTATTTATTAGTCGGTTCGAGCTCGAACTCGGGCTTGTATAAATATTTAAAAATGTGTTCGAGCTCGAGCTTGACTCGGCTCGTTATTATTCGAGCCCGAGCTCGATACTCGTTTATCTTTTATAAAATTTTTATTTAATTATATTTCAAAGTCTTGAATTCGATAAACTCATCTAATTACTTGAACCCGAGTTCGAATAATCTCATTTATGGTCATGTATACACTAATCTTGTATTTAAAAAACTAAAAAAGCCCACTTTAACAATATGTTTCATAAAATTTGGAAGTCTTTTGTTTCAATCTACTTATTAACATGATATATAATGAGTATTTTTAACCATGTAATGAAAGGCTCAAGTAGCTCGATTAGCTAGTGGAACTCGTTCAACTCGCTCGTTAAACAGTTAAACGATATTTCGAACGAGCCGAGCCAAAAAAGATTTTTTTTTATTTTTATTTTTAAAACTCACTCGTTTAACTACTCGAGTTCCATAACTCGGCCCGAGCTCGACTCGAGCTCGAAACAGTTAATCTTGAACTCGGTTTAAACGAGCTCGAGCTCGAATAGCTCGAGAACAACTCGACTCGATTCTCACTCCTGCATATAATCTATGGTTTTTTTTAGAAATGTAGTAAACTTCCATTAATCTCAATGGAAAAAATCCCACAAGATCTAGCCAAGTTTTGAACCCCAGTCTGTGAATAAAAATCCCTCATGCCTCCACACTAGTCCCTAAAGCAATTGCTAGTTGAACAAGGTCAATGCCTCATTGACGGCAGATAATCTATGTTAACATTGTAATTAACTATCAAACTTTAAACAAAGAGTAAATACAAAATAAATATTATTCCTTTATAATAGAATATTCGGCAACCAATAAAATATTAAACTTTCCATTTTCGGATGTAACTCTTTAAACAATTATTGTAATTGTAACACAATATAAAATTAGTAAAGAAAATTATCTTGCGATCTTATATTCTTATACGATTTTGAGCACACGAAAAATAAGAATAAGATTCAACGAATAAGACGTGCATCCAACACGTATTTATTTTGTATTTTATATTTTATCTGCATAATATCTACATCTACATAAATAGTTAATGGAAGTTGCAGTACTACTACATAAATATAGGTAATGAAAGGAAATGCCATTATGTGGTAGGGTCCACGGAATAATTGTGTGGCCAACAAACATTATTGCTGGCTAGTGAACGGCCAGAAACTTCTATTCTATAGATTTTACCTTGATCCAACGGCTCAGAATCAGTGGTGATTGGGTCACTGATCACGACGTGGACAATTACTTAGCCACTTCATTATTTTTATTTTAGTTGTACCATCAAACATTAACGCTACCATTGCCGACGCGTTTATTTTTTAGATGTGGATTTGTTTTTTGCCCATCTATTTCCACCATCTTTTTGTCTATTTTCATCATTTTTATGCTTTAAACAGTTGTACGATATGCAGTATTAATTGTATTATCGTTTGTCTTATATGGTGGAAATAGCAACACCCTTTTTTATCCTTTTTGTAATTCTAACTGTTAAAGTTCCCAAGATAATTCTAGATTGTGTCATTTGATTGTATTTATAGAATTGTTAATGTACTTTGTAAACTAGCACCTTGCTAGTTTTTTCTTTTATTAATAAATTTATTCTGTCGTTCTAAAAAAATGTTCATGTGCAATGTCCTTTGAGTTGCATCTCATGTTTCTGTCATCGATAGGGTGTTACACCTTAAAACATTGAGATTGATATGGTTGATAATACTAGAGTATAAATTGTGATTGAAAGGGTTAAGCTTAACCCATGCTAACCCCCTCGGGAGGTTAGTGTGTTGACGGTAGGTCGTGTGGGGGGTAGTCATGACATTTCTCTACGATATGGTCTCGATTGTTTGAGTTTGTCGGGTTGTTCGGACCAATCACCATGCTTTCCTAAACGACCTATTCGTGGATTTGGTTATGCATATCCATAACTTGACGTTGATGGACCCCGAAAGGTCTACGCATCATGTCGGGTACCCATTATGTTGGGTGCAAGGACCCCTAAAGGTCATTTGGTCAACTATGCACATCTTACGGTTGTATCGATTGAGTTACATAAGTCACACTTATAGATTGAAAATGGCATAACCTATGATTGATTATTGAGATTGATATTGATGATTGAGATTGATAATGATGCTTGATGAAATGGTTGAGGTTGCTAAGCACATGTAGGAATGTGATCTTCCTATTGTGTTATAATCATTGATATGTTATGATGCTTGTTATATGCTTAACATGCGTATGATACTTTATAAGATGATTTAATTGACAACTATTTTATACAACATGTGGTTATCTTAATCGGCTTTTAAAGTTGACACTTGTTTGTTTAGATGTTGTGTTTCCTCATGTTGGACATTTACTTTGTTGGTTGAATTGTTTTGAATGTAGATTTCTTGAATTGTCTTTATGATGCAATAAGTAACACCAAAACCTTTTGTTGACATTTCTGTTAGGAAATAATAATGTTTTAACATGACGTTTTTACATTATTGTTGGACTATTTAAAAAGTTTTTGAAATCCATATTTTTATAAAGTAGGGTGTTACAGCTTCAAGGTTTTCTACAACTTCCAATGTGGGATGGGAGAAAAATGCCTATTTTTCCCTCCCCCTGTGTTCGTCGCCGCCCTCCCCACTCGGTTTTGTCCGTTTTGGCGGTTTTGACTAGTACACTAACAAAACGGTCCATGGCTAAACAGGTTTTGTTCGTTTTGGCGGTTCTATTTTTGGCAAGTTTTTTTTTATTTCTTTCAAGTTCAACTAGTATCTCACTGTTCTTCCTGTGCGACCTTCTTGGATCATATATAAATGGTCCTATAGTTTCGTTGCGATATTCGCATTATTTAAAAAATATATTCTTGTTTGTATACATGTGCTCTATGAATCTTATTGCATCAAATTTATATATTTGTGTGCCCGTTTTGTTCATCTTGATCATGATCCAATGATCAAGATCATATCTTATATGTTTTGTTAGTCCCAACTTTTTATGTAATGGTACAAAACGTAGACACCTCTATGTCAATAATGATCAAGTGTAAAAGACTTTGAATACAAACTCTAAGAACTAGTAAACTTTAAAAATCTACTTTAAAACACGAATGTAAAATAAAGTAAATAAGAACAAGCATAAATCATTTTCAACGTATTTTCTTTATTGATTGGATAAACAAAATACAAGGTTGTTGCGGAAAAGAATAATGTAAAACAAGATATTCTAACAACCTTTGAAAGCAACTTAATGATCTAAAAAGATCAACTCTTTATGTTCTAATAAATACCCAAGTA
>JAOEHQ010016003.1:0-15337 GCA_025447715.1 Asclepias incarnata
GGGGTAAGGCTGCGTACATCATACCTCCCTCAAACACCGCCCCGGCGGTATTGAGTATCGGTTGTTGTTGTTGTTGTAACAAAAAGAATTAACTAATCGGATCCAAAAAGAGACAGTTCAAATTTTGAGGTCAAATTGACTTGGATTTGTTTTCATTTAGTCAAACTATACCACTTCTTTTACTTCTTTATTCTGTTTTGTTCTGTGTCGGTTAAGAAACTGAAAAAGTACCTGCAGTGCGAACATCGGGGGAACTTGCTGATGGGCTCATTCTGGGAATTGGAGGACTAGAAAATCGACGATTTCTAGTGGTATTATCTGGACTTGAAAAAGTGGGAGATCTGAGCGTGTAGGAATCAAGAGACTGTCTTCGGGTCAACCCATTAGGAGCTGGAGACGGTCTTCTTGAGCCATTGGGAGTGGGAGATGGTCTTCTTGAACCGTTTGGAGTTGGAGAGGGTCTTCTAAAACCATTTGGAGTTGTCTCTTTGGCATAAACATTTGGGGAATTTCTTAAAGGCGACTACAATCAAAATGTTAGCAAAGTAAATTAGTGAACTTCAAAATAATTAATTTAAGGTTGCAGTTTCCACCAATTTGCTTGCGGGGGCGGAACTACATATAAAATAAGACTAGCCCGGGTTACGGGTCCGCTAAATCCATAAAGTTTAATTTTTATGAAAAATGATGTATTTTTTATTGGTGCTACAGGTCAAATAAATATGGGATACCTGTCAATGTAACTAACTTTAAACTTTTGAAAGATTTTCCTATCAACCAAACTTATAAAGATGTACTTGTGCAACTAAATGAGAAATAAAAACTACCAAAAGTGCCAAAAATTCTTAAAATCCGTAAAAATAGCCAAAAATCCTTACAAATTGTAACAATCTAGTCGTTATCATTACTTTACGCCGAAACAAGGCTAGTGAAAAAAAAATTGCACTACGGGTCACTTTTAATTCTGGTTCCGCCACTGTTTGCTTGTGAATGAGTAAGTTATGACCATGCTTTATCTCTAACAGGTAAAATCTGGAAAAACTGGCCTAAAGGGGAAACAGATCAAATCGGTTGTACGGATCGAGTGTTGACAAATTTGTAATGCATAAAACCTCCTAAATAACTTTATTCGAAAAACTAGATTACTTTTGGAAAATGGAGTAATATGTTTTTGTGATCATATTAGACACAATAATTATTTATAAAAAGCTTAATCATTTCAGACAATAATTTATTTTGGGTTGACTCATTTTGACCTGATAGCCGAACCCACTCAACCAATTCATTTTGCACCACTAGAATTAATAATGTCAAAGAGTTGCTTACTTCGAGTTTCTGTGATTGCCCTTTTAGAATAGCAAGCTTTCGCTCAAATGAATTGCCAAGCATCTACCAAAACAAAGTCCAACCATGTATCATGACTCAAAATACTCATAAATAATTTGACTGCAATTTACAAGAATTTACAAAAAGAGCTCAAATAGAAGCACATGGAAACAGTTTACTTACATTTGCCTTTGAAGCATCCCATTCAAAAAAACGAGTGAAAAAAGGCGGTTCATGCCCTTCCGTAACAACGTATGTGGGAGTATCCATGGATAAGCATTCTCCCAAAATGTCTTTCTTAAGGAATGCCTGTTAAAGGAGAGTTTTTTAAGTTGAACAAAGAAATAATCTAGAAACTATATTTGATTGCCTTGCATCAGTCACATACAGTACCAGATTAATATCATGACAACTGTAATATTTCCTTTCTGAAAAAAATATCAAACATAAAGTGCAATTATCTTTTCACCTGATGTCGTTGTTACGAATACTAATACCACTGATTTTGGTCCACCAGATATTTAAATATGCAATAGATATATGACTATAGTTAAACACTTGCATTATACAATGTGTGAAGTTAACTATCGCGATTTTATGTGATTAGCAGTGTATCTTATTAATATACATGTAAATTAAAATTCAGTTTGAGATGAAATATGTAGGGTCATCGCGTATTTGCATTTTAACACATTCGGGAATCCAAATGTTAAATATATAAGGCATCAAAACAATCATACCAGTCCTATAGAAAGGGCTTGTTGCTTTGATTTAACAAGTGAATCGTGGCCTATCCACACGAAAATTTCAGTGGAACAGTCAAGTACTAAGACGTCTTCGGTAGTTAAATCATCCTGACTGAAGTTAAATATCTCTTTCACCTGAAAATTACATGGTAATCCACAGTTGGACAGAATTTTTAAAACAGAAAAAGAATAATAAAACTAGAGAAGGGTGGGAAATTGGATTCAAGATCATCCATGGACATACATGTCAGCCGACATACAAGCATACATCATGCCGGACTAGTTTTTACTCAAAACACATTCAATAATCAATGTAGATGAAGATATGAAAAAGAAAAGAAAAAAAAAAATCACCTTGAGATTACTTGATTGAGAACCGGCATCTGTAACAAAAAGGAGGCAGGAACCACATTAGACAAAATAAATCCATACCACCTTTCCAAAAACTGCACAACGATGTATACATATTTTTCTTACCTTCCGTGGATATACAAACAAACAAATGAGGGTCTTCAACAAATCTTTTAATCTCTTTCTCCTTTGGATATTCAGTCTTCCCACCGAGTGCCTCCCAGAAAACATCGGGCTCGCTACCTTCCCTAACTAATATAGGTTGCCATGTTGGCTACAAATAGCAACAAGTCAAAATGCATCCGCATGAGGAGTTTAAAGAAAAATTCAGAGGGCAAAACTTTTATGGAAAGGACAGAATGACTTATTGAGAAAATTAAAACTAGATGCCGGGATGTGTACCAACATTTATCAAATCTAACATTCCGTACAGAAGATCATGATCGCGAGTAGTGGAGAGATTTCCTAGCCAGGTGAAGATAGATCCCTGAGCTTTCAAAATGTAGCAGCATGAGGAATTTAAAGATCGACAAACCTGCAATAATGTTGCAACAAAAAATTTAAGAATTCATATACACATGGAAATATGATTATTTATGTGTTGGTAGATCAGACATACATTATTTGATAATTTAAAAGTAATATACTATTCCGGGATGATAAACACAGGCTTACTTGATCAACTTGGACAGCCTGCATATTTTGACGATTTGTTCCTTGGACACGGAAAAGGGCAGTCTTTTTATCATTATAAGTTTCATCATCAAGGCCATTCTCAGTAATATAGGATTTGTATCGTGAACCCATACCACCCTCAAGAAGAAGAAAATACCAACTTAGAAACATGTACGATCCACATTAAATGAGGAGCATCTTGAGAAAATAACAGCCATGGTATGAAAAAGTGCAAACCTTAAACATAATTAGCGTCTGAAATATCATAAAAAACTGAGACGGTTCCTTGTTCTCGACAATCCGAGCCTGAAATCATGAATTTAATATGTTAACAAACACTCACTAGGGATACACATTTGGAAAATAATTATATTCAAGAATTTGATAGTTGGAAGATAACTAACCAAAACTGGCTCTCCTTTAGCTGAATCAACAACACCACTTGTAAGAGATATTGCATCATCCCTATCTTCCTGCATAGTGAGAGAGTCGGGGAAACAATCACATACCAAGTACAAACTAAAGACTTTAATAACATGATGTTTTCAAGTTGATTGACTTCACCCGGAAAAAAAAATCAACTTTGTAGCTTAATATATTTAAAAAATTCTATCGTTTGAACAATTATTAATGTACTCCTAAGTTCTTGCACTTTCAAATCAAGAAAATCGGGTATAAACTGTGATATTAAAGTTTCATATCAATGATGAGAATAAGCATTGCTGACCATTGAACTCTTATTTCCCAGCCAAATATAGAAAAGACGCTCCTCTCTTCCATTGGCAGCATATGTATATTGCACGGCATAGCAGTCTCCGCCATAAAGCTTTCTCTGTTCCACGACTGGAACGGGGGAGAGTTTACCACTATTCACTCTCCAAACCTACAGGGTATCAAAACAATCCAAATGTGAGAGGTGTTAACAGATATATTTTCCATCTCAGGCATGACAAACAAAAAAAAACACATAAAAAAGTTCAAACAGGATGAAGGTCTCGAATTGAACTTTAGTGCATATGGCCTCCTAAACTGTTCAGAAGTTTAGATTATTTTGGTAGTAATATTTAATGCACTACTGTTTGAAAACTCTATAATTTGAAAACAACATATAGTTTTTGCAGGCCAACACACCCATCTTCGAGTGCAAGATTTTTTTGTTGTAAATTAAATTACTTAACCATTGGTAGAGAGTAACCTTTAGTGTACCATTGCAATCGATATGTGGCTTGTCCTCTTCATCAGGAAGCTCCTCCACATCATAACCTGTTTGCTTGAACATTGCTAAAGTTGGAAAAGATGTCAAACATTATGTTTGAGCAGCTCAAATATTAAAGAAATCATGATAAAAAAAAAACTGCCAAATTAATAACTTTGACATTACTAAATTTCTTACCTGCTACTTTCCCTCGACCTTCTTCGTAAAGCTTTGGCTCCACTGTTTGAGGCCAATCAGCAAAATATGACTTGAATAGGGTGGTTTCTGATCCTTCTGTTAAAAAGGCTAAATGGGTATTTACAGGTCTTTCCTGAGCTCGGAGGAAATCCTGTTATGCATGAATATATATCAGATGCATAAAGCATACCAGATGTCGAAATTTGAACTCACTTATGTGTAAACAGGGACACTAAAGTTAATTTTTCTGATAACGGGTCAAATGGGAAAACTAAATAACTAACTACAAAGGAAACATGTGAAATGCATTAAAGTAGCCCAAATTACCCACTTAAGTGTTTATAACCTCCTAAACACGGAAGTTTAAGGATAATTGTAGGTCAGTAGCTACCTAAGGAAAATCAGATTTTTTTCAAAAACTTCATATTTAATATAGGAATTAATTATGAAATGGAGAAAAAAGTGGTGGCACGTCTACTCAACCTGACCGGACCCATTTAGACCCCTCCAACAAGATTACCCATTTTGAACTGATACCAAACCCACCCATTTTGCCACCTATAATACAGACATATCCATGTGTGAGCAGCCAAGTACAAACACACTACCTCTGCCGCTGAGATTGAAGTTTTCCGTTCTGTTATTGACGTAATTCTTCCCATCCATACAAAAATTTGAATATCACCATCCAGCATGTAGCATTTATTAGATTCAAGCATCGACCTTTTCAACCTCCCACTTCCACTTTGGGTAAACTTTCCTTGAAGTGATATCCTATTAGAGGAATGAAAACAAATAAATCTAAGACAAACGCATATACAAAAGATCATGAGTGTAACGAATAAGGAGTTAAGGACTCCTAACACTCCATGCGGTCAACGATCAATGCAGAATTTATATGTTTTAACTTTGCCAAAATCTTAAAAATAGGGGTGTAACCAAGCCAGATTGAGTGGAAACACTTTGAAGCTCAAGCTTGGCCGAGCCTTCATTTTCATGCTCGAGCTTGATTATCAATAGAGACAGATTTATAGTAGTATTTGCAAAAACGATATGCGACTCGAAGTATCGACTTAAATCGAGGTGGTTAGACTCACATGCTTTACATGTCGAGAATTATAAGTGCTCAAAAACAACTCGACTTAAATCGAGTTGGTTTAAAATATCTTTGAATCGGTCTTGCGTGCCCTTTACTTAAAATGACAGAAGCCTAATCTATGACAAAAATAAATTTACAAAAAAGGGTTAAACCTTTGTTGCAGTAACTCACCAAAATAACTTAACAGCTAAACTTTGAGGCTGTTGTTGGCCCGAGGGTGGGTCCTTGGGAATGGGAGCATAACCACCAAAAAAATTCCAGAATTCCCCCACTTCAGCATCACCAACAAATTTTCCATCCTCTACAATATTTTGAAAAAGCCAAAAGTCAAAATTAATCTGTTACCCACAAAAATTAACTAGAAAAGGCAGAGCAAGGACCGGTCAAGCGATTGAAGCTAGTTCAGTAGAGGAGGCAGTTCTGACCCATTTCTTGTAAATTGTTTGACCTGTGCTGTCTTTGGATTCAAACAGATCCCATAAAAATACTAGCTATTAGAATGGTTCAAAAAGGTTGGAAGTCACACGGAAAAATTTTACAGCATGAACCCCCTACATAACTTTTTTCAAGAGTTAGGTTATTACAGTAATATTTTTGTAGCCATGGTAAATATGATTTGAATTTTCAAAAATGAACCAAAAAAAGTGTTAGTGGGTCAAGGCAACCCGGCCTGTTTCAACCAGTACTAAAAATGACCCATATTAGGCAGGACCCATTTTGACCCTTAACGAACCTTCCTGCCCACTCATCTTACTATCACTCAACATAACCTAGAGGCTCTGAATTCGAATCACTGAACTATCAGGGGGGTTTACTCACATCCTAGGTAGACTTCTGGGCACTTCAAAATAAGAACAAATAGAAAAAAGGCATACACTCTAAGAAAAACAGACAAACCTATGGCTGCGACTTCACAATCCCCTTTGTGTTTATGTTCTTTAATATACTGAACCACCTCCAAAGCTTTAGCTCTTTCCTGTATGCTGGAATTACATCCGCTAAAGTGGAAAATTTTGGATGCAGTGTCAAGTATGAACACATCACGGTGGTTCAATGATGACCGTGCAAAAGGCACCTGATCATAATGCACATTATCAAGACAATACTTGTGATCTTTCATATGCAACTTTCAAAATTTCAAGGGTAAAGCTGTGAACTTTGTTATCCATAATAAGTTGAACACTTACTTCTTTCACATGTACCACACGATCTCCCTTGCATGTTAACAATCTGGTTTTATAAGCAGGACCTTTTAACTGTACTTGCCCTGAAGAATATACACCCTCAACTGGGATGATGCATGGTTTAAAGTATGACAAAAACTTCCCAGTTTCTTGACCTTGAACTTCTTTATATTGCACAGACTGCGACCCCAAGGCTGCATCTAATTCAAGTGTTTTGTCCGATGCCAAAGCTGAGTCAACCTGCCACATTGGCACATAGCCCTTAAACACTTTTTAGATAAAGTTGTGACCTACATAATCACCCACGAAAGATGTACCATTTTCAAAAGGGTGATCAAATTATATGAAGGTTTGCAACAAAATTCAAATTGCAACGGTTTTCTTTTCATTTCTTGTCATATATCTTGATTAAAGGGGCATTTGGATGTCCGATTTGAAAGTGATTGCGATTTTGAATATATCATTTGTGATGCCTCATTGTGATTAAATGCAGTCGCAAACCAATTGACATCATTAAAAACAAATAAAAGTTGAAGAAAATACCTCATTGGCATCCTTTCCCAGCCAATAATGTATGTTATGCTGAAGAGCACCACTTTTAAGCAGAGTTGTCTGCCTCAATAATATATGCATAAATTTATCAATAGCTATTGTATTATGAGGATTAAAAAAAGTATATCTTAAAGAAATATGTGCGATTCACTTGGTCTAGATGACTTAAAGTTGCAAAATGGGTAACTACTTACATGAAGAACTACATATGCACTTCCAGAAAAGAACTTCCCATGTGAAGATTGTGGCACTGAAACCAAACGAAGGTTCTCTACACACCATATTTCTAAGCCGCTAAATATTATGACATTAAGGACATGGCAAGACCTGAAAAGGTAACACAAGACATATACATCTAAAGTACTTAAAAGTGGACTCAAATTACGTAAGAACCAAAGTCTCTAAAGTGCTGTCAAGCATAAGCTATAAAGAGGATACATCTTTGATCCTGCACCCTGAAAATCGGAATCAATAATCTTGTTGGATCCCATATTTCACCCACCCGAAACACTAACTCGTTCTGCTGAACATGATCTGCAACATATAAGTTTTCATCATCAATATTAATAAGCTTACTTTTTGAGCTTATTGGCTTATCAAAAATATCAAAAAGTCACAAAGCCCATTTATGACCTTATCAACTTGAGCTTATAATAAACTCAGGCTGATAAGCTCATAACCCGGAAAAAATGAACTTCTTGGTTTTTGGAAGTTTCCATAAGCCAATAAGCCCCAAAAATAAGCTAATCCAAACACACCCAGAATAACATCAACTAGAGTTTATTCATATCATATGAAATTATGATATGAAAGAGATTACTCAAACAGTCAAACTTTCAATATATAACAAGAATCTTGGCAATGTAGGCAACATTACTTATAACCCATATCAAATATAATACCTTTTTTTTACCCCTTTATGTTTAAATCTGACACCCAAAATTATTATTATATTTAATTTGCAATTGTGTATACTTTTAAGTTTTGTCAATGTCAATGATACTCATGAGCAGGGTACAGGGAGACTGTGTATACTTTATTTCTGTGTCTTTTTTCCTAAAATCTTGATCTGATCATACCAAAAAATTCAAACTTTCTACAAACAACAACAAAATCTAAGAAATCAAATATATCAATGTGTGAAAGAGTAGAAAAAACTAACCTTGATTATGGGTAAGAATTCAAAAGTAAAGATCCAAAAAATGCAGTTTTTTATTTTTCTTTTAAGTTGACACCCAAATGACAGAATGTGCTTATAAGTAAGAAACAAAATACTTTACTTTTAAAGTTTGACCCACCAAATTAATTAAACTTAAAAATGCAAACATTACAAACAAACCAACAACCATATTTAAAAAAGTAATGATAATGATACCTGCACAAATGTAGAAGTGAAGTACAGTGATAATATTATAATGGGGTTGTCTATTTCCACTATGTGTAAAAGCTATTTCCACCCTTTTGAAGCTTAAAACACTTGTACGGTATGCAGTATGTATTGTACGATCTTTTGTCTTTTGCGGTGGAAATAGCAACACCCTATTATAATACTTGTATGTTATATTTTTGTTTTCAGTTTGAGCAATTTAAATGAATTTTTTTTATATGGGGAAAATGAATATGATATTGTTTCATGAATGAAAAACTATTTCGTCTTTTTATTTTAATCAAGTAAAAATAAAAACTATAAAGATTTGTAAAATATATTAAAAAATTAACATGTGAGTAGTTCTCATTCAAATTGAGTGAAACAACCTCATACTTACTTTCCTTTTTTTTTATATTTATGAGTGTTTGACTCGTATATATGATTTAATCGAAATGTTTTTATGAATGCTAACCTAAAAAAAAAGTATAAATGTGTAAGTGAATTGACTTATAATAATACATAAATGTTAACGGCACTAGATGTTTTTATTCAGATGATAAAGATGACTTTGTACATGATTCAAATAAAGTATTCTTGTAAGGAAGTTTTGAGTCACAAGTGGTCTAACCAAAATATTCTCGTGATTGTTAACCAAAGGTTTTGCTGACGACCTCAAATGTTTAAATAATGGATTCGAAAAATTCTCGAGGTAATAATGATAGTACAAATTAATTAAACTAGAATTAAAAATAAAAAGGAAAGAAAGAAAATGAGGGTTTGGCTTTTTATCATAAAGATATAGCTAGTTAATATGGACCCGCATTGTATAACTTTCTTGAAAAAAGGCACATGCTAAGTTGTGTGATCATAAACAGAATTAATAGAGATGTATTAAATAATAAGGAAACATACATTGATTAGGCATGGGGTTTAAAAGAAAAAAGATAATTAGCATGATTAAGTTTGGTGGTTGGGGATGACATTTTATTGAGACTTGTGGAACACTTGATCTTTCTGTTGGGGCTGATTGCAACAAGACAACAAGAGTTGGACATTATGTGTTTTGTTTATGGCATATTTTAAAGTGGTTAATTTTTGAAAATAAACTCATTTTTCCCATATAAATAAAGATAGAATGCACACAAGTTGTTTTGTAGATGTAAACATGTTTTTTTCTTCTAACTTAAAAAAAATTGTAGTAACTTATAGGCACATAAATATATGTAATGTTATCAGAATATAAATGTATAATCGACAAAAGTAGTTGGAATTACAGTTGGGGTCTGGAGTTGCGACTAAGATCCTCCTGAGACTTTATTTCAACTTTTTTTTTACCAGCCTTTATTTTTTTAAGTATGTTTGACAAAACTAGCTATGTATAAATTGACGAGGTTGTATATTTTGTTTTTGTAAATATTTACTAGTTTGTTCAACTATTTTTTAAAATTGAACAACAACTTGGATAATTAGTTAATCGAAAAGTTTAGTTGTGTTGATTTGTTTTTGATCCAAATAGACATAAAAAAAAATATACAATATTTATCGGACATAAAACCTTTTATCTAAAAAAAATATACAATAAAAGTAAGAGATATCTATATATCTATATACTATTATATATGAAAACAACTAGAATTTATGATTTTAATCGAACAAAAACATTTGCAAATTCATTGTTGGACACATTAGATTTTTAAAGTATAAACGCATAGTGAAGGTTGTAATCAAATGAAAACTAGAAAAAAAAATTAAAAATCAAGTAACAAATCACAGCGACATATTTTCTCCCTCCTGCTTTTCCCTTTTACTTTTTTCCCCTTTGTTTTTTTTCATTATTCATTTTTAAATTTTTTTATATTTTTTTAATAAAAAACCCATACAAAAAAAAAAATTCTTTTTTTTTCGATAATGATCGGTACAGACTCCCCCCTTAAGGGTATTAATAAGGGGTAGCTGGTGGGTGATAGGTCATAGGGGTGATCGGTGATGCGCTAATCTACCTGACGAACTCCACCCTTGACCGTCATGGCTCCACCCTGCCTGACGGGCTCAGCTATTAGCCATATGGGATATGCCTTTTGAGTTTTTTATTTTTTTTATTTTTTGGAATGAGTTTTTATTTTTATTTTTTTTAAAAATTAATTAAAAAATGAAAAAAAAAAAAAAAAAACAGGGTAAAAAAAATATTTAAAGAAGAAGAAGAAGAAGATGGCGAAAATGTATGGCTGAGATTTTTTCTTTGGTTTTCAATTTAATTATGGTTTTTAAATAAACATTTACCCATAGTTATACTAGTTATTTATTTTATTTTCATGTCGTGAAATTTTAGTTAAAGGAAACAATGTAAATGATCAATTCGGAACAATATGATTATAAGGATGGGTAATGTTCATTTGAAACCATAATTAAATTGAAAATCAAGGAACAAATCTTAGTCATACCTTTTTCCCTCTTCTTCTTCCTTTTCTTTCTTTTTTATTTTTTTTATCTTGTTTTTTTCATTCTTCATTTTATTTTTATTTTTTAAAATAGAAACCTATCTTAAAAAAAAATAAAAATTCAAAAGGCGTAGCCTGTATGGCTAAGGGTGTCCGGCAGTCCAGTGCGGAGCCATGGCGGCTAAGGGCGGAACCCATCAGGTAGATCATTGCATCACCTATCACTTCCTATGACCTATCACCCCCTATGACCTATCACCCACTAGCTACCCCTTATTAATACCCTTAAGTCCAGATCCTGTACCGTATCATCATCTGGAGAAAAAAATTTACTTTTGTTTCGGTATGAGTTTTTATTTAAAAAAATATATAAATTATTTTTTTTAAAAATGAAAAAAACAAGATAAAATAAAATAAAATAAAATGGGAAAAAGAAGAGGGGAAAAATATGTAACTGTGATTTGTTTCTTGATTTTCAATATTTTTCTAATTTTCATTTGATTACAATTCCGCATAATAAATAGGTAATGTCTTGTCATTCAAAACCACAAATATGAAGTAAATATATATCACACATTGTCTTTATTAGACAAAATATAGTTAGAATGATTACTCGTCAAGAACATGAAGAATGAGTCATTGATTTCATTAACAGGGCATTTTTAAGCTAAAAGTCTTCATCTGTTTTACTTTGTCGATAATTGACTGAAAGATCATTTAAATGTTAATGAAAAATGTCTAAGTCTAAATTTATTCTACTTATTTTCACAACTATTCTATTAACTACGGTTAAATCAGGCAAATTGTATTAAATAAAAATAAAAATAAAAAGGTGGGGGAGGGGGGCACGGGGTACTCAACAAAAGGATGACCTTAACTTGACAACTATAAAAATATAAAATGAGTCATTAATCAATTTGCAATAAATAAAGGGTAAATGCTACCTCAATAATCTTTTTAAATGTGGCTGTGTTTATCTTTTTATTTGTTTTAAATTGTTATTTGTTTTAAATTGGTTAGTGATTTTTTTATTATTATGATGAGATAAAGATAACCCCAAAAAAAGAGTTAGGTCCTTTTTAAACATTTACCAACAAACTACTAGGAGTCTACTACTATAAAAGTAACAAATTAATGTATACAACAAATCCCGTTAGAATTTTCATTAATTGGGCCAATGAAAACTAGAAATTAGGCCTAATTTATACAAAAATTGGGCCATGTCTCCCAAGCATGATTACAAATTCGACCTAATTGGCTGGCCCTGATGTTTTTATTTTATGAAACGTATATATTTCGAATGACTTTGTACAATAGGTATGCTGCCATGCGGATTTGTAAAACTGGTATGCCAACACCAGGCTTCACCGACGTGTCTTGTCTTTTGTGGGTGTGTGAAAGGGTCAGCGTTACCAACATCGATCTTTGGCTGCCATTAATGTAAATTAATGAGTGCATGCTTATGGTTATGCCGTTATGATAGAAATTTTTTTGAAGACCAACGTTGGTTCTGCCGACCCTTCCATTTGGCTTTCATACACAACAAGTTTTAAATGAAGACCGGTGTTTCCATCACATGTCCTTCCACATCCGCACACAAGGCAACCACGTATGCTAAACCCAACCTTCTTACCATCGGCCTTTAATGATTTGGTTAAACCTGGCATTCCCAACGCCAGGTATATTGGTTTTACAAACTTCCTCAACCAAAATACGTGTTCTATAAAGACCAACGAATAAACTCTGGCTACCCGGGGTAACCCAATGCATGGCGAAATGCAACCTCATAAGCCCGCACACAAATATTGCTGAGTAGCCCAAACCCATCATGTAATTCCATTTTAGAAAAAACCCCAATGAGGTCCAGCAAGGGTTTAAACCCCCAACCTTTACGCATATACCTCACCAATGGTTGGTACTTCAATTATTAAGATTAAAATTTGACAAAAAGTATATAAGAAAAGGAAAGCTAATGATTATGGTATTTTTTTTTTAACGACAAATTTTGGCTCAGCAGACCCAACTCCATTTCCAAAGAAAACCCATTCTGGAACCACCCTTGTCTACATTCCACACCAGGATTTGAACCCAAAATCCTAGAGCACTCCCAATGTCCCTTCCAATACATGTCTCAGTCAACGCCACATTACCAAAATCTCTTTCCAATACAATTTCCTTCCAACATTTCTAGTGCCCAATACATATCTAGGACCCACCATTTATTTCATTTTACACTTTTAATTAAATAAAACTATAAATATCTTTATAAAATAAAAACAAAATATTATATTAATCCTAAAAATAACATTTTATTAAAAAAAAAAAACATTACAATACTTTTAAAAAAAACTACAAATCCTAAAATAAAATAAAAAATTACAATACTTAAAAAAAACTACGAATTCTAAAAATAAAATAAAAACATTACACTATTTAAAAAAAACCTACTAATCTACCCGTCTTCGTTGTCGGATACTTGAATGAAGTCTTTGTACTCGTCCAACACTTTGTCCATCGCTTTTTCAAGAAACTTTCGTTGTCGCGGATTCGGTTATTGTCCCACAAAAGATAACGTCGCGTACATGGTACGTTTTTTTCTTCCTCGCGAATGGTGGCAAAGGCATCCTTTCTTGTGTCAATAAGCTCTTGTCGGGAGCTCCCAAGTTTGTTGAGACGCGCTGCCAAGTCGGATGCCGAAGAACCAGATGAGGCCGCATTCAACGATCCCGAGGTTCGCGCCATTTTTGGTTTAGTTGGGCATGGATACGGATCTGGACCGAAGAGCTCGGTTTCAATAGGCTCGTTTTCGCCAAGGTTGATGGACTCTTGTTGCTCATCGTTGCTATCGACAACGTTGATGGAGACCCTTTTTTCAGCTCATAGCGTCAACACCAGCAAAGGATAGAAACTTCGGTTTATCTTTTAAAACCAACCAAGCCTCGTACATTGTAAGCTTTTGGTTTGTTTCCGCATAGTAAGCCTTTTGAGCTTCTTCTATTACTTGGACGTCGTTTACGCTACTTTTCTCGGAATTTATCATACTTCCTCCAAACAAAGTTGAACTTCCTGACTTGTTCTTTGGTTAGTTGCCATTTACCGATTATTTGATTTGCATCCCGTTGCGTTTCCACACGAGCATTGTAGCTCGCGATAACCTTTCCCTAAAAACATTCACCAGTTTGGTTCTTGCAAACATTGGATCTTTGGAAGCATTGAGCCAACATTCGGATAGGATTTTTTCTTCTACCGAGGTCTATCGTACTTTGGGTTTTTTTGATCACTTTGTCAAACCCTGTTGATTTCGCTTTACCTCTCGCCTTATGGCTCGGTCCGGGTTGGGTTTGCATGGGTTCGGGTTGGGTTTGCATGGGTTCGGGTTGGGTTTGCATTCGAGCTTGTTGGGCCAGTTGGTATTGTGCGAGTTGTTGGTATTTGTTGGAATTGATAATCGTTTTGGTACGATCCCATAGGGTAGAAAGGTTGTTGTGGCGGGTAGGGAGGTTGGAATGGTGGATAATGTAGTGTTGGCGGGGAGGTGTTGGAGGTTTGTGCCCGGTTGATGAGTTTGAGGGAGCATAGTTGAGCCCGACTTGGAAGAAATCGTCGGATTGGTTACGAGACATGGTTGAGTGATAATTTTTTTGAAGAAAGCGGTGATTTTTTTGATGTGTATATGAAATAGTTTGAAGTGTAAAGTGGTTTAAATAAATAAAAAAATTTGAATTTTTTTGAAAAGAAACGGCTATTTGGCCAAAACTTTGTGTTTTTTTTTTTGTTTTGTAGTATAAAGTGGTTTTTTTTTTTGGTTAATGAAGTATAAAGTGGTTTAAAGCAATATTAGATGGATGTCTGCACGATGTGGCGGTGGTGATGGTAGCGGTAGCGGTGTGGTGGTGGTGGCGACTGGTGATGGTGACGGTGGTGACGAATAGTGTGAAGTAATTGATGTAAATGAGGTAGTGTTGTCATTTTTAGTAGGGATAATGACCCCTGAATGTACATAACTATGACAAAATGGTTATGTTGAGTACCGATCTTCAAAAATGTCTATGTGATGCACCTAACTTGTAAAATTGTCCAAAAGATGCATGTGACCGGGTGAAACCTGAAAAATGACCGGTGAAGTCATTGAGAGGCCATGTCACCTGCCACGTGTGCCATGTCACCTTCCACGTACACCACCTAATTTATTTACATAAATAAA